>PVJX010046554.1:0-12246 GCA_004027295.1 Dolichotis patagonum | reverse complement strand
AGTTCCCTTTCCTTGTAAATACTTAACCTGTTTTGCGTTTAATATGGATTAAGCTTGTTAAAATGTACTGTAGTATTTTCTGAACTTTTTTTCTTGGATTATGTACATGTGAGACCATGCCTAGTTGAGTGTCTTACTTTTATGATACTCCTTTTTTATTAGTGTGTGCTTATAATATATACATTTGTCCTGTGGAATTGGCATATATATTTTGCAATTTTTTCCTTTGTTCCCTTTCAGTTTTTTTTTTTTTTTGGTACCGGAGATCAAACTCACAACCTCGTGCTTGCCAGGCAGGCTAAATCCCCGGCCCACCCTTTCAGTTTTTTGTTTGTTTGTATTCGTGCTGGGGATGGAACTCGCAACCTTGCTTGCCAGGCAGGTGCTTGTACAGTTGAGCTGAATGCCCAGCCCATGTATTGCATATTGAGCAGCATTTCATCTTAAGCGGTATATTAATAGTTTCCAGGAATCATTGGAAATCCTCAGTAAGCTGAATGTGTGTAGGGAGCTTTAATGTGGTCCTGCAATTATTTGATAGTTTCTTTGATTTTCCAGCATCCGCCTTGTTTTAGTATCTTATTTGAAAATTTCTATATGTGCAAGAATTTCTCTATAGGGTAAAATTCAATAAATCTTAATTTTGTTGCATTTTTAGGTCTCTGAGTATATTATGTCTTTGTTAGGCACAGTGGTGTGCACCTGTACTCACAGGAAGCAGAAAACAACGCAAGGTCGGATGACATGACCTGCCAGGGGCCATGCAGGGGCACCCTTTTACAAACATTGAAAAATCCATGACATTCATAATTATTTTTCATTTTCATGTTGTGTTTTGCTATTTTCCCTTTCTGCTTATAACCATTCATTATGTTTTCTCATTTTCAATGCATTTAATCCTCTTTCTTTGAATACTGGTTGTGTATTTTCAATGAAGCTAAGCATATTTGCTTCCTGCTATATAGAGGAATAAACATATTTACCAAACTTTAGCATTCCATGAAAAAATGATCACCTAATTCTAAATGTCTAAATTAATTTTTCTATTTGCTATTGAAATTCTACATGAGTTAATAATGTGCTTTGTACCAGAAACACATGAGTGGAGGGGAACAGTAGTTCATTGATGAAGCACAGGTTGCATGATTAAGGTTCTGGATTTCTTCCACCTCACATGTATGGAAAAAATGCATGAGATATGTAAAGGGGATAAGAGTTGACTGTTGATATTTTGTGAACTTTCTGAATTTATCTAATATGTCTGAATATTAAGTGCATTAGAAGAAACAATGAAACCTTTGTATTTCTGAAGTGCTAAAATTTGCAACATGAATCATCTACTTATATACTGAGGTAAATATTTTAACATATACTCTTCCATTTTCCTTTGTAGTACTTCTATTCCAGACAACGTTAACTTTGTGCCAGTTGCCTAGCAAAACTCATGCAAAGTTTTTGGCGCCAATGTTGACATTGAAATTGTGATTCTCTTGCTTTAGATATTTTAGAAACTGTGATTGCAAATGTATAGGACCATTCCCAGCTCCCTACATTTCCTATATGTTAGAAAGTTTGGTGTCTGAAGTGAATAACAATATTATTAATATAAAATAAATGTAAGTCAGTACAGTCTTAAGTCATTAAGAAAAGAAAGCCCCTCAGGGAAGGCATTTTATAAAGCAACCCAATTCGAGAATAGGTTTGCTAGAACACATGCGCTGTGTGGTGTGTGTAATCCAGTCTTGCTCCCTGTCCACCAAGACTCCAGCTGCATGCCCCTTCCTGTTGTCAGTGTGAATAACCCCAACTAGTTGCCATGTTCTAGCTGAAGCCCTGGATGCAGTCTATCACCATGGTGGATGCCAAGACATGTTTTCCAAATAGACACTGGAAAAGCTTGTAAGGTCTGGCGAGTTGTTCAGTGGCACACAGTGAGGCTGCCATGTGAGCTGTGCCACATCCTAAGTTTTCACCATTGTGTCTCCTTCTGGTTTGGATCCCAGTGGACACAACAGCCACACTTATTCAGGACGATGGTGCCTGACCTCAGTGCATCCTCTTTGGCTTCCTGGCCTCCCTGTGGCAGCTGTGCCAGCGCTCCTTGTGCTGCCCCTGCTGCTGCACCTGTTCACAGTGCTGGGGAATCCACTAGTGAGGTGTTGTCTGCAGTGAGTGCCTACCACACACAGCCTCGCACTTATGGTCTCCTTTCCCCATTTCTAAAATGATACTCAGTGTGACAGTTAGTGTGTTTCTTTGCTTCTCAAAGTTATCAAAACTTACCTACCTAGTCTGCCTCCACTGCTGTGTCACATGGTGACAAGCTAATCACTTATTCTTCAGCTTTTGTTACACTCAGCCTTCTTCCTGGTTATAGAGTGAACTCACTATGTGGACATTTTTATACACTGTGTTACATTACGTGAATTGGCCCTGTGACCATGACTAGCTTGGGGCTTTGTCCTGGGATTTTGTTATGGTTTCAATCTGGACGTCCCCCCATAGCCTCGTGTGGCTATAGGTGGGATGTCTGTGGGGTGCCTCACTCACAGGTGTGATACTGGATTAGTCCTCTCGTGGGCCTAAGCTGGGTGTGACATTGGGGGTAAAGCCTGGTGGGAAGGGGTGTGTCACTGTGAGTGTGGTTTCAAAGGCTGTGTATATACATCCCTCCTGCATCGATGGCTCACTGCTTCCCAACGCCATGGCATGAGCAAGCTTCCTGTGTGAAATCCCTGTCTCCAAAGACACACCACCTGGGAGTGCAGGGAGCCAGCCAACGAGGGGCGAGATCCTCTCCTTCCTTAATGTTGAGCGTAGGCTCTGTATTGTCTCTGCAGTGAGAAAAATTAACTAAGAGATATTCGATTTACATGAGAGCCTATTGAAGACTCTTCCTTATCTGTGGTCTGTTCATCATTCTCTACCAGTAAAGCAGAGCCCTTTTATCTTTCAGTTTTCCAGTCATTATTAGTGTCTGTTAAGTTTTACAAAATCTTGGTGATCAGTACACTTTATATATATTTTAAGTATATCCATCCCCCCATTTCTCTCTTTTGCCACCTTTCATGTCACTGAACCATACCGTACATAATATTGCTTCCTGAAGCCAATTTCACTGTTTTAGGCCTTCCCCAATAAAAACTGTAATTTTTATTAGCTTCCCAAATAATCATTCACAAATTTAGCTTAGTGTTCTACTAAGAACTCAATGAATACAGGCTGACTTTCCAAAATACTGGCTAACTGGAATCAAAGAACAAAGAGATCAATTCTATGAGTCATAAGTTTGGAAAACAAGACATGTTCTTTAATCCCTCACAGTAATTCATCAGATACTTACCTGCCCTTTCTCACTTAGATTCAGGCTCCATCTTTAACCCATGCTTTATTTTATTTATATAAGTAAACCTGGGTTTAACCAGCAGGAGAAGCGCTGTTCCCATTCCACTGTTGCTTTAGCACTGAATTCCAGCGCAGTCTATGACTACCCATGTCAGAGTGCAAATGGATGGAAAATAAATGTTTAATGACCAAGACATGAAGTAAACCTTTGGAAAACTCATCTTGTATGTGCATCATATGAATAGAATTGACATAGTTCGTGTTGCGACTCTCACTCTTTTTCCTGGAAATACGTATCTGTTGATTCAGGAGGCAGTGAGCTTTGAGGATGTGGCTGTGTACTTCACCAAGGAGGAGTGGATTTTGCTGGATCCATCCCAAAAGAAGCTGTACAGAGATGTGATGTGGGAAACCTTTAAGAACTTGGCAGCCCTAGGTAAGCAAGATACCGTTTTCTCATTTATGCACTCAGAGAGCATTGGATGGTGCTCACCAGTGCAGTTTCATTCATGAGAAGATGAAAACGTTGTGATATATGTTCCAGGCCTGGTGACATCTTACCATGAATCTAACTGGAATCTGTTTTTCATGTATGTGGTAAGTCATCATTATATTTTTGTTTCTACCTTTTAGGAAGAAACTCAGATAACCAGTGCATTGAAGATGAGAATCAAAATTGCAGAAAAATCCCAAGGTAATTTGCATTCATGAGAAGAATGTGCCTCAAGTGTCAGAGTATTAAACCCAAGCAGACTGGGAAGGGAATTTAGCTCAGTGGCTTAGGCACCTGCCTGGCAAGTGTAAGTTTATGAGTTGGATCCCCAGTCAAAAAACAAACAAACAAACCAACAAAACCTTAACAACAACCACGATGGTTTCCTAAGATGCACTGAATAAAGCCAAGCAAACCAAAGAGGAAGACTATGTTCAAACATTTTAATCTCACAAAATTTCTCCAATAACTTAAGTATGTTGAACATCTCTTGTCTGACAATTGATTATTTGAAATATTCTAATATATGAAATGTAAGTGGGGCAGATATTGTGTCAGAAGGAAGATCTTTGATATATTGTGAAACACCCAGGCATGGTAGCACCTACAATAGTTCCTATACTTGGGAAGATGTTGAAAGAAAATTGCTGCAAATTCCAGGTCACCTGGGCTACATAGTGAGTTCAAAGCCAGCTGGTATTATAGTGATATCCTGTCTCAAAAACCAAGAAAGAGCAAGTGAATTATGTTCCATGCTCTAAATTACAGATATGTTCAAAGCAATTGCACTCTTGCACGGAGATAGGATTATGTAAAACAAGTGTTGTGCACACACTAAGTAGTAACTTCTAATTATACATACATGTGTTTTTAAAAGTCTACTTATGTCAGAGAAATTATATATGATACTGTAAATGCTTCCATGTGATATATATATATATATATGTAGTATTTGAAAATTTCTGATTTGTGGATGTCTTGAAATTCCATGTGAATTCTACCGTTTTGATCACAGTCATTTTAAAGCAGGCCTCCAAAGTACACAGTCCATTCATATGCCAAAATATTAAAAGACACATTCTCATGTTATAGGAGGGCCTGGCAGTATGGTCCAACATCGATGCAAATCTTTGTAGAGATTACCAAAAAAGAAAATTATGCATTCTGTTTCATCCAGCTATACTTTTACTGTGTATATTCACCTCAGTGTTAAATAATCATATTATACTGATGCATTAGTACCTGTTTTTAGCAGCACCACTTCAAAAAGCTAAGCTCTGAGAAAAGCCTAAATGCCCATTCACAGAAGAGTTAATCAAGGAAATACGGGATAGGCAGGGCATAAATGCACATGCTTGGAATTCTAGCACTCTGGGAAGTTGAGGCAAAAGTTGAGGCATTCAAACTGATTGTGGAAAACTTAATTATTGATGAGACTGTTTCAAAATAAAAATAAAATGGGTTTTAGCTCAGCGGCATAAGTGCCTGTCTTGCAAAATAAAAATAAAAGGTCCTTATATCAATCTGAGTACTAAACCCTGGTTCAGTTTCAAGCACTAAAAAACATGCAGTGTGTACACATAATGGCCTGGTATCATCCACAAAAGAATAAAGTGATAGGGCTGGGGATTTAGCTGAGCGGCATAAGTGTCTGCCTGACAAATGCCTAGTCATGAGTTTGATCCCCGGTATCGAAAAAAGAAAAAAAAGAAAGAAAAAGAAAAACTATCAGGCTGGGGGTTTTCTCGTCAGAGCAAGTGCCTACCTGGGAAGCACAAGATCATGAGTTTGATCTTTGGTACCAAAAAAAAAAAAGTGATGTCATCTTCCACAATATCCATAGATCTAGAGCCCATAATATTAGATTAAGTCAGAGAGAAATTTGATTGTGACAAGTTATATTTTTCATGCAAATCCAGCTCATAAATTAAGGAGTAAACAGAGATGATGGGAAAGAGAGAGGCAGACATTGTGGAGGTGGTGAAGAGCCTCAGTGGAAAGGGAGGGGATGGAGTTATGGAGAAAAAGATATCAAAGATCATCAGTCCATGGAGTATGTCTCTTCCAGATATGTTCTGCTTCCTCCAAATGAAAGTGTGTACTGTGTGTTGCAAACAGGTTGATTATAAACTCCCAAATAAATCCTATTCTTTGGCTAAAGGCTGACTCCAAACCAGCAAGCAGAGTGTACAGTAGTGGATGATTAAATATTCTCAAAGCACCCAAGCAAATCTCCTCATGGTGAATCATTACTAAAAGACACTATTAAATGTGATCAGTTATTTGTTACCCTTCTCTTTTCAGAAGGGAAGAGGTACAGCAAACCTGTCAATATAAATCATGGTACCAACGTCAAGAAATGGTGTCTCAGACTCCAGATACAAATGTGCACATGACAGTAGTTGGAATACAACCAGGTGAAAGCATTTCCGCTAGAAGGGCCCAGGCTGGTCATTCATCAGGAGATGGGCCCAACGTGGCTGACACTGCACTCAAACCATACGAGCAGTTCGAATTTCAAGACAAGCTGTCTACCTATAACAAATATGGGAATGCCTGCACAAAACTCCAGTCCTTTCAGATATATGCAAAGTCAAGTCCTGAGGAGAATCACCATGAATATATACCATGTGCAAAGTCCTCTGATTGCACTGAAAAAAGTACCATTAAAGAGAAGCCTGGTGACAAATCATCCATTTTACCCACCAATATTCAAACTGGGGAAAGAAGTCACAGAGAAGTGAATATGTATATATGTGTACCACATGAAAAAAGTGTCAGTTCTCTCCATGATACTCAGACACATCAAAAAACCCATTCTGGAGAAAAAACTCGTGTGCATAAACATGATGGAAAATCCTACACTAAAAATTCATTGGATAATCTTGAAAGGACTCACATTGGGGATAAACCCTATGTATGTAAACAAGTGGGGAAATCTTTAAGTAGGAAAGATAGTTGGCAAAAACATGAAAATACTCTCACTGTAAAGAAACCGTATGTTTGCAAGCATTGTGGAAAAGCTTTTACCACACATGCTAATTGTGAACTACATGAAAGAAGCCACACTGGAGAGAGACCCTATGTATGCAAACAATGCGGGAAAGCTTTTAGCACAAAAAGTTATTGTCAAGTACATGAAAGGATTCACAGTGCAGAAAAACTCTACGTGTGTAAGCAATGTGGAAAAGCTTTCATAACACGCAGTCATATTCGTGTACATGAAAGGACTCACACTGGGGAGAAACCCTATGTGTGTGAGCAATGTGGGAAGGCTTTTAGCAGAAAAGATAGTTGTCAAAACCATGAAAGGACTCACACTGCAGATAAACCATATGTATGTAAGCAATGTGGGAAAGCTTTTAGCAGAAAAGATGGTTTGCAAATACATGAAAGGACTCACACTGGGGAGAAACCCCATGTTTGTAAGCAATGTGGGAAAGCTTTCAGCACACGCACTCATATTAGAGTACATCAAAGAACTCACACTACAGAAAAACCATATGTCTGTAAGCAATGTGGGAAAGCTTTTAGCAGAAAAAATTATTGTCAAGTACATGAAAGGACTCACACTACTAAGAAACCCTATGTATGTAAGCAATGTGGCAAAGCTTTCAGCTCACGTACTTACTGTGACATACATGAAAGATATCATACTGGGGAGAAACCCTATGTATGTAAGCAATGTGGGAAGGCTTTTATCACATACAGTCTTATTCGAGTACATGAAAGGACTCACACTGGGGAGAAACCCTACATATGTAAGCAATGTGGGAAAGCTTTCAGCAGAAAAGATAGTTGGCAAAACCATGAAAGGAGTCACAATGCAGAGAATACCTATATATGTAAGCACTGTGGGAAAGCTTTCAACAGAAAAGATAGTTGGCAAAACCATGAAAGGGGTCACACTGCGAAGAAACTCTATATATGTAAGTACTGTGGGAAAGCTTTCAGTACACATGCTGAATGTGAAATACATAAAAGAAGTCACACTAGTGAGAAACCCTATGTATGTAAGGAATGTGGGAAAGCTTTTAGCACAAAAAGTTATTGTCAAGTTCATGAAAAAAGTCACAGTGCAGAGAAAGCCTATACATGTAAGCAGTGTGGAAAAGGTTTCAGCACACGGGCTTATTGTGAAAAACATGAAAGATATCACAGTGGGGAAAAACCTTTTGTGTGTAAGCAATGTGGGAAAGCTTTTAGCACAAAATATTATTGTAAAGTACATGAAAGATTTCACACTGCAGAGAAACCCTATGTATGTAAGCAATGTGGGAAAGCATTTGTCACATACAGTTATATTCGTGTACATGAAAGGACTCACACTGGGGAGAAACCCTATGTATGTAAGCAATGTGGGAAAGGTTTCAGCACAAACAAGGATTGTAAAGTACATGAAAGGACGCACACTGGTGAGAAACCCTATGTATGTAAGCAATGTGGGAAAGCTTTCAACACAAACAAGGAATATAAAATACATGAAAGGACTCACACTGGGGAGAAACCTCATGTTTGTAAGCTATGTGGAAAAGCTTTTAGCACACACAGTAATATTAGAGTACATGAAAGGATTCATACTACAGAAAAACCTTATGTCTGTAAGCAATGTGGGAAAGCATTTAGCAGAAAAGATAGTTGCCAAAACCATGAAAGCACTCACACTGCAGAGAAACCATATGTATGTAAGCAATGTGGGAAAGGTTTTAGGACAAAAAACTATTGTGAAGTCCATGAAAGGACTCACACTCATGAGAAACCCTTTGTATGTAAGCATTGTGGTAAAGCTTTCAGCAGAAAAGATAAATGGCAAAACCATGAAAGGACTCATGCTGCAGAAAAGTCATATATATGTAAGCACTGTGGGAAAGCTTTCAGCAGAAAAGATAGTTGGCAAAAACATGAGAGGACTCACTGTAGTGAAAGCTTGTTAATGTAAGCAGTGTGGAAGATCCTTCAGCATATGTGCTTATTGGGAAGTTCATGAACAAAATTATGCTGGGTAGAAACTTTGCTAGCAATGTAGGAAAGCTCTTAGGACAAGAAGGTATTCTAAAATACATTAATGGATTCATATTGGGGAGTATATAAGAATTGTGGGAAAATAGCAAAATACATTACTGTCAAGTACATGAGAAGACTCACTACAGAGAAATCCTATGTATGTCAGCAATATAGAAAACAGTACATACAGTCATTGTGTAGTACATAAGACGACTCACACTGGGGAAAATCCCTATGTCATAAACTGTGGGAAATTTTTTAGTATAAAATACTATGGGAAAATACATAAAGGGACTCCAACTGTGGAGAAACCCAGTGTGTGTAGGCATTGTGGAAAAGCTTTCAGCACACAATATTTCTCCAAGACATGGACAGACTCACACCCTTCAAATGCTATGTATGTAAGCAATGTGAGAATACAGTCAGTACCCAGAACGATTGTCAAATATCTGAAAAATCTCATTTGGGAGAAAGACTAAACAAGCAAAAGGCTTCTCTTTAGTAAACATCATGGACATTCAAAAGGGAGAGTAAAATCTGAGCATATGAAGTGATTTATTCTGACATGCATAGATGGAGTAGAACCTTTTCTTGTAAACAGTAAAGCCTGTTTTAGTCCAACTTGTATCATTAAGTATATGAAAGAGTTCATAGTAAAGAAGCTCAGAACATGTGTGAACTATGCCTACATTGTTTTACTCAACTGAGATAAAACATGAAAGAATTCAAATGAAATTATTTATGTCCTTCCATTCTTCCAAATAGCCTTGAAATACATGAAAGAACTTCCACTAAAGAGAAACCCGGGGTGAGTAATGTGAGAATTCATCAATACACGTAACATCACAAAACCTACAAATTTGGGAGAGTTAGTAGAAATACAGAATATGAGAAATCATCATTGCATGAATTTTTATTAAACATAGCATAGCATGGTAGAGAAGTTCATATGAATGTCCATTATGTGGGAACACTTGTAGTTGTTTTGGTTTAATTTATGGGGCAAGTAACCACAGCGTTGTGACAAAACATTCATATAACTGATGTACACCAGTTATTGGTTGCACTGCACATAATAGTGAATGTTGTATCAAACGGTGAATGTACAAAGTGATCCCTTGATCATTTTCTATGTAATTTAAACTTAAAAATGAGTTATATAAATGTATGATATCAATTATTTCTCTAGAAAATAACACAGGAGGAGGAGATACTCTAAAGAATAAATATGGTAAACTCAGTCTTAACATTTCTGGATTAAATAATTTGAAGTTCACATTTAAAAGTATATGTTGTATTCACATAATTCCATACCTCTTTGTAAGGAGCAGCACAGGACATTAGTGTTTCTTTTCTTCAAGTAGATGATAGTTGTCTTTTTTTTTTCTTCCACTACTGGGGATCGAACTCATGACCTCACGCTTGCCAGGCAGGCGCTTATGCCACTGAGCTAAATCCCCAGCCCTTTTTTTTTTTTTTTTTTTTTTTGGTACTGGGGATTGAACTCACAACCATGTGCTTGCAAGGCAGGCGCTTATACCACTGAGCTAAGTCCCCAGCCCTAATAATTGTCTTTATTTTACACTGTTAGAGCTACAGGTTAACTGACCGATACATCTGTACATGCCAATATGTTCCTTATTTTGTGGGGCTTTTTATTTCCTTTTACTTTTAGTAATTGTGCTCTAACGTGACTCTAAAGCTGAATTTTCCTTTTCTGTTTTCACTTTTCCACTAGTTTGTATTTAAACTTGCTGCATACTGTGCACTGTTCTAGTACTTTTCAGTGGATAGCATAGATTATAACTGTAATGCTAATAACTTCTGTACATGTTTTTAAGAGTTCATCTGTTTCAAACAATGTGTAAATTAGCAAATATATTTTTAATATTGTAAGTACATAACAATACATGTCCCAACATGATTACAAATCATAGGCAGTGTATAAATTTGTCCATCTTTTCTCGGCATCAGAACCATTAATATCATGTGTCTATAATATCACTTGTTTATCTTTAAATTTTACTTTTTAGGCTCATTTTGGCCTGATTTTATTTTGGAGTTAATTATTCAACACACCATCCAAAGAATATATATATTTTTATGAGTCACCCTACTGCCAGAGACCAGCAGGACCACATATTTTCTCAATGAAGATACAGTATATTATAATGAGTAACCTCTCCACATTCCTAAATGATGATATGATTTGTCTGCAAGAACATCCTCAGGAATTTTTGACCATATTGATGTTTGCTTTGATAGGATGGTTTCTGTTTTTTTTTTTAAATTAACCAGATTCTTAACTCTATTTTTCTTATGCCACAAATATCACTTGTAGTTTAGAAATAATTGTTTTAACCTGGGAAGCTCAAATCAGTTATTAAAATAGAAATTGAGTAATTTTGTGATTCATTTGTGTTGTTTTATCAAATTTATGGATAAATATATGGTAGTTTTTGCGATCAGTGATACCATTGTCTGATGATTGAAGGAAATGATGTCACTTTCACTGCATAAGACTTGTGCAAGCTGTCAGTGTGAGACCATCTGGCATCCTTGACTTATTTTACCTCCTTATTTCCTAGTACTGCAGTGCTTTTAAATTACCCTCCCTTGCTTTCTCTTGCAGTTCAGTGGCTGCTCAGGTCACCATGGGGTTGCATTCCAATGATGCTAGGTCAACGCCTATTGACAAATACAGCAGTTAATATTAGGAAAACTATACCTCACCTTAACATAAGTTAATTATGTTTATACAGGCCACATTGTCTTATTTATTTACACATATTGCTTTTTTGTGATAGAGTCTCACCATGTGTAGCCCAGGCTGGCCTTGACTTCATGGCAGTCTTCAGCCTTCCAAGTGTGGGCTTTACAGGTATTCACCACCACTCCAGAGAAGAATTTTGTCTTTTTTAATGAAATATTAAATGTCTCATGTGTCTCATGACTGTACTATACTGCAGAATATACCTTTTGTGTTTAAATGATTGCACGTGTGAGTAATTTTACCACAGCTCATTTCTAATTCTTTTTTTTTTTTTTTTGGTACTGGGAATTGAACTCACAACCTCATGCTTGCCAGCCAAGCACTTAAACCGCTGAGCTAAATCCCCAGCCCCTATTTCTAATTCTTATCTTCACAGCATTGCATAATTTACACTGCTAGTGCAGCTAAAGCAGAAATACAAACAGTGGTGAATTTATCCTGAGTATATTTATTTCCCACCAGCTTACAATCAAGAAAATATTAGTGGCACCAGCAGTTTATGTCTGTAATCCTACTACGCAAGCATAAGTGAGTTGCATGATTAAAACCAAACTGGAGGTGCGGGGACCACCAGTGCAACTCAGTGGAATCTGAGTCAAAATAAAATCTGAAAAGCTCCATCTGAAGCTCA
>PVJX010046553.1:0-12246 GCA_004027295.1 Dolichotis patagonum | reverse complement strand
TTGTTCTATTGCCGTTGGTTCTGTCTACCACATTGTGTCTCATTGGAATTTGAATATGTGTGATAGTTCAAACAAATTTTTTTCTTTTTTATCAAAAATGAGATATTATAATACTCATTGATCATTTTCTGTTATTCGGTTCAGAAAGCCCTGGAATTCTTTCACTAAATTCATGGCTTTATACTATTGTGTTATGTTTCATATTATTGTAATTGAAACTATGCTCAACTATAGCAGAGTTAGAGATATGGCGTTAGATAATGTTGATGTCCAGTTGACTTAATGTAAAGTACTGTGTTGCCTATGTTGTCCTCTTCTGATCTGCTCTGTACTACCCCCTTTTGTTTTATTCTCTTTTAAATAAAAAAGTTAGTGTGAACTTTTTGCACATCTAATTATTTTGAAATATTGTTTATATTGACTATTCTACAATTTTTCTTCAGCCATTACAATTTTTCCACTATTAAGTTGCAATTGATTCATCACAACCCATTAATTCTTATTCAAATTAGAATAACATTCAAATCAGAGATATAGTTGATATAGTTATCCCTATGTCAGCACATTTAACATAATTTACTTTAATAGGCTTTGCTACTTGACTTTAATCAAGCTTCTGGATGGAGAATTTGTGTCAGGTTTTAACCAGAATGATTATCTTTCCTTTTTGTAAGTTCTGGAAATGTGTAGTTCTTAGAGATTTCAGTACATATGTAAAAGGCAAAGAATGTTCTCTTTTACATGACATCTTTCTTAGAGGAAAAAGCAGTTTGTTTGAGTGCTTTTTTCTGCCTCTAATCTTTATTTTTCTAACATATGACACTGGAAAAGTCAACTTCTGCTCTCTAAGGTATGGAAAAACTTGTCTCATACATGTATAAGAATAAGATAAAATGACATGTGTGTCATGGTTTATGTCTGTGGCCCCCAGGCCTCATGTATTTGCATTGTGCCTTTGTGATTGGTTCATTGTCTAGCACTTGGATTGGTGGTGTCAATGCTACACCCTCCTAGGGGGTGGAGCCCGGATGTGATGTAATGGCAGGAAGAAGGTGTATCGCTCTTTTGCCAGTTTCCTCCTTGCTGTTTGCAGCTGCCATGAACTGCGCCCTGCCATGCCACCCTGCCTTGGAGCCAACTGAGTATGGACTGAAACCTCCAAAAACTTTAAGAAATAAACCTTTCCTTTCCCAACTTTGGGCATCAGGTATTTTGTCTCAGCGACTAATAAAAAGTAACTAAGACAATGTTCAAACAAGTGTAAAATGATTTTTATGCACTCCTAGATAGAACAAGAGAACTGACAATATATAAAAATTATGACACATAATTACAATACCATCACCTGATACTGCACAAACTACCTATGTTTCTTCATGAAATCTCGACTACTTTTTATTTTTAGCGACTTTTGAGATTCTATCTTTGCCTTTGAATCTTTGCCCTTGACTCTCTGAAGTTTTACTACAGTTTGTCAATGTATATTGCTTTGAGCTTACTATTTTGCTAACAAGTATATATATAGATACATGTTAGTCCTTATCCCATCTGGTCTAGTATCTGCTCATTTTTAAATCTGGTTGTCTTTATTTTTCTTCAGATTCATTTACAGTGTGGTATCTAAGTCAATATTTCATCTGCCCTTCAATAAGTTTATGTTTTATTTTGGCAATCATATACATTTTCTTTTAGCCTTTTAAATTTGTTCATTTTCCTATTTTTGAGTTTTTAGAATGTTTTTGGCCATTTTGATAAATGTATTTTATGAGTTTCTTATTTTGCTGTATTTCCTCCCATGTAGTGACTTCTGTTTTCATTGCTTTTGAGCCTTTTGTAAAGTAGAAAATTTTAACTTTAATGAGGTACAAATTATCCATTATTTTATTTTTTAAATCACTGCTTCTGCAATTGTGTCTAAAATAGCACTGAAAAGGTCCAAGGTCTTATAAATTTTTCTAACATGTTTTTAAAAAATTTTACATTTATGCAATGTGTAGGTAAATCTATGTAACATCTTAAGGATTTGTGTGTGTACATGTGTACATATGTGTTCATGTGTGTAAGTGTGAAAAAGTATGATATCTGCATCTAAATTGAATAACTTTGGTTTTTGGTGTTTTTCTTGGAGAAACACTATTGGGGTATCATAGCATTCCTTCTTGAAAATTTTCTCTTTTCTTCAATGAATTGCTTTTGCTTTTTGTCTAAGATGACTTGATGGTATTATGCAGCTCTAATTTTGATCTCTACATTTTGCTCTATTCACATATTCATTGATTGCTTTGCTGAAAGTACAGGCTTAAAATTGAGTACTATCAATTTTCAGATTTTATCCTTTTTCATCACTTGTTTTACTATTTCTGGAACTTTTGCCTGTTGCTGTTAACATCACAATTGGTGTTTCAATAGCCCCCAAATAATGTACCTATGTCATTTAATAAGATTACATTGAATCTATAGATCAAGTTGGAAAATGCTGACGGTGTAACAAAGTCATCTTATTCATGAAGATGGACTATCTTTCCTGTTATTTAAATCTCTGATTTCTTGTTCACCGATGACATAAATTTGTCATTCTCTTCACACAGATGTGGTATATATTTTGTTAAATTTAAATCTACATTAATTCATTTTTGGTACTAAAATACATGCTATTGTGCTTCTAATTTCAATTTTTATTTTTGGTGATAAAATGAAATTGACTTGCAAATTAGCTTTGTGTTCTGCAATGTTTCTGTAATTATCAGTTCTAAAAGCTTTTCTACAATTGTATGATCATTTAAGGTGTTTAATATTGGAATTTATGTCATCTACAAATTAAGACAGTTTTATTTCTTGTTTTCAAATCTGTATGCATTTAATTTTATTTCCTTTTCTTACTGTAACATCCAGGACATGAAATACAGTGATGAATAAGATGCATGACAGTAGACCTATTTGTTTTGATTACAAGCTTAGAAAATTGTATTGTTTCTCATTATGGAATATGATGTTTATAAAGATGTTTTCTGCACACTGATGAAACACTCTTCATTGTTAGTTTGCTGAGGTTTTAAATAAACTAAAGACATTGAACTTTTTTCAATGCCTTATCTGAAACTTTTGATATAACTATATGAATTTTCTTCTTCAGCCTGATAATGTGAGAGATTCACCATGTTAAATCAATTTTTATTATAACATATCTTTCAATCAGATTTCATTGCTGCATTTTACATATACATAATGATCACCCTCATCATAGAGAATTTGTACCTGTACATGATATAATTTAATTTTTTAAAGAAAGGAAAAAAAGAAAAATATATAATTGATTTTTTTGAAAGTCAAAAGAGTTTTGCACACATGAGAGAACATTCAACTCGGGCATATTTTATAATGATTTTTTTCAAAAGATATTGTATTTGATTTACTACATTGTAATGATTTTGCATGTATGTCCATGAAGGACATTCATCTGTAAATTTACTTTCTAATATGATCTGTGTTGGTTTTGGCATTATTGTAGGGCTGAACTCAAAATCTATGTTTGGAAGGAAATGAAGAGTGATGAGAGCATTTCTTCTTTTCAATTTTGATTTCTATTAGTACATGTTTCAAATACATGATAATTATATTCCTCATGGTGAGGTGCTACATGTGGATAACACATCTTTATTCTTTTCCGTTATTTTCTACTCTTCTCTCTCCTACCTTGGAAAGAATTTTTGGTGTTGAATCAGTAAATTTAATAAATATGTGATAATTCAGATTATATATTTCTCTTTATGTAAATTCTCTTAGACTGTGCCTTTAAAGGAATTGTGAAACTTCATCTAGTTTTTCACTATTTTAGGCAAAGTTGTTGGTAATAATCCTTTACTGTCTTTTTAGTTTATATGGAATCAATGGTAATGAACCTTCTTTAGTATCTCGCATTAACAATTTATGATTTTCCTTTTTTATTTGCTTTCATGGTTAGCTGCTAGCCAACTTTATTGATATCTTTCAAAAATTAGCTTTTAATTTGCTTCATTTTCTCTATTTTTTCCAGTTTTCAGTTTTAGTGATCCCTCCATTCATTGGTATTGTTTTGTTCTTTTGTTTTTAGTCTAGTTTATTGCAACTTCTTTCTTTAATTTCTTTTACTACATTTATATTTTTAAATAGCATTTCATTTTTAGTACATTTTTAATATTTTAAGATGAAAGTTTAGGCTAATAAATTTATATATTTATTCTTTTACAACACATGAATTCCATGCACAAATATATTGCTAAATTTTCCACCAAGTACTTATTTTCTGTATCCTACAAATTTTAGTAATTGTATTTTCATTTAAGTCAGTATATTTTTAATTTCTTTGAAGAATTCTTTGACTTACTCATTAGTCAGTAGTGTCTTAATCTTTAAACATTATGGATTTTCCAAGTGTTCTTTAATTATCATTTTTCGTATAATTTAATTGTGATTCAAGAACATACATTATGTGATGTCTATTTTTAATGAATTGCAAATACACGTGCTTTATGACCCACAGTTTGTTGCACTGGAAAGAATATTTCATGTGAGTTTGAGGAGATCGCATATTTCATTATTGATGAATGAGTTAGTCTATAAATGACAGGTCCAATTTATTGGTGCAACTGCTCCTTTCAAATATACTCTTACTGATTTTCTGACTTTTGGATCTATGGATTTCTGAGACAGGTGTGTCAAAATCTGCAAGAGTAATTTATACATTTCTCCTTTTAGTTCTATACATTTTTACCACCTATATTTATGTTCCCTTTAAAGAGGGAAAGTTTGATCAATAGGCATTAAGTTAGAGTAAGAAATTCTACTGTGTTATTGTATGGTGCAGCAATTAAAGATAATATAATGTGTATTTCAAAAAGCTACAAGAAATAATTTTGAATCTTTTCACCATAAAGAAGTGGTAAATGCTTGAGGAGACAGATGAATTTTACATGATTAAAACATTGCACAATAGATGTATGTGTCAAATATTACATGGTAGCCCATTCAAACAGACAATTTTTATGCTTTTATATACCAATTAAAGTCAACCTAAAAAATGGAAACATTTTTTCCTCTGAAATTCATTTTCAAAAATCTCCTGGATGTACTTATTTAGACTGGTTTCTGAATATCAGATTTTTTGGCACTAAATTGTATCTACTTCTCAATAACTTCCACATAAATATGATTAATACAACAATCGAATAATGTTTGAAATTAGACTGACATACCTTAGTGTGTTTCATTTTTCAAGATTGTTTGAGCTATCCAAGTTCCTTCATCTTTTCATAAAGATTCTAAAACAATCTTCTCTAAATTATCAATAATATTGTTAAAAATAAAAAGTTTATAGCCATTTTGAGAGAATCAGTATGTTTATTACCTTTGCTCTTCTGATCTGTGAACATACTGCCTCTTTCACCAATTATTTCTATCACTGCTTCTATTTTTTCGCTAGTGTTGAAGACATTTTCTCCAGAGAAAACCCCTCTTATTTCTTGGAGTGACCAGGAGCTGCAGTAGATAGGACACTGCTCCAGTTGCTAAGTTCGCAGTGTATCCAAGAAGCCCCCTTCCTCTCCTCCCATATAATTTATCCAAGAGACTTTGTGTTACTCACTGATTTCTGATTACATTTCAAGACTTTTTCTTTTACTTTTCCTATGTCTTAGGAGATTTCATTTTCTTTCAATGAGCTTATTAAAGCAATGAAAACACACCATATGAACCGAAGTCCTTTTCAGTAAATAGTCCCCACAGATAGTCCACTGAACTGTTGGAGCTGATTGGAAAACAAATATAAGCAATAACATTTTCTAGTGAAATAAATTTTGCTTCACTTATTTTGCTCAGTAGCAGGGAAAGTAATCAGTACTGCTTAGCTGAGTACCTAGTCTGTCCATTCACATCAAAATCTTCTCTCCTTTTTCCTTTCTTAAATTAGAGTCCACCCAGTTCTTTGTGCAACTGTTGAACTCTATTTATAATATTTTGGCTTATTCTCCAAATATTGAAAATATAAAACATTATCTCATGAGCGTATGTACTATTCACCCACTCCCTCTGTATGACGCACTGCACAATACCTTGTCTTTCTCTTCTTACTCGTGTTCTTTCTCCCCTTCTCACTGTGGCTCAGTCTTTAAAAGGAAAACAATAACAAAATACTCTGAGAAATTTTCCCCTTTACTGATGTCATCAAAACTTGTTTCTATGTCACCCCATTATGTAGTTCCTCTAATTACTAATTTTCTAGTAAACTTGGAGTTCTGTGATTATACAAAAACAATGCACAAATGAGTAAAAAGAAATATATTGATAAAAATGTAATCTGTTGTTTCTTTCCTACGTCATACTGCTAGCAAAAGATGAAACTTCAGAATTAGATACTTTAAAAATAATAGTACAATGACTAATTTTTAATCTTTATAAAATAAATTTAGTTCATCTCAAGAAACTGTTCATATTTTAAAACTGTTCTTTTGTGAAGAAATTAAAATCTATATACAGAGTAGGAAAAGAGGTAAAAAATGCAACTCTGTATAAATGTTTTCAGGATTAAAATTCCTTAATTGTGTTTATGCAATTTCAGTTAATTAAAAACTAAAACTGTAAATGTGAGACCTTCAATTGTTTAGGTTATTATGTATATAATTGATGAGATAATTTGTCTTTTCCTATCAAAAGTGCCAAGACTCCTTTGGTTGCTAGTTTAAGTTCAAAGAAAGTAAAGCTTAATTAACTAAGCAGAAGGAAAATGAGACTGAGCCAGAACAGAGATGTGCTCATTATTAGGAGATTATTAGCCTGCCCGGCTTTCTTAGGTCTTTGATTGTTTATGAGTATTAGCCTTATTCATTCAGATGAGCTATCTTTTTAAGTGTATGAAGGGAACCTTGTCCAGTAATATTTTCTGGCTTTGGAGACTTATTTATCTGAGAAAAAAAAATGGAGATGGAATTGTTTTTTTCATTTATAATTTGAAAATTCTCAGTGAATCATTGCTGAAGCATGCATCTGTCCCTTGGGCTAATCACTGTGTTGGGAGTATGGCAAGTTGTCTATTCATGAGCCTAATCGTGGCAGTTAGGGAAATGAGATCAAGGCGTCCCTCTGTGGGTCACCTGTGAGGCTGGTCACAGAGGGGGACCCGGCTTCCTCAAAGTAAAGTGTGAGTACAATGAAATCATAGCCCCTGTGGGGATCATTGTGACCCAAGCACTCACCAAAATTCATGTGTAATGTAAGTCTCTGATTCAGAGAGCAAAATTATCCTGGAACATTCTGATGCCAAAAATAAATCTTATTTAATTTTGTATGAAAAATACATATTACCTTTTCCAATGCTGAGCATCTTTCTGAAAAGTGAAGGATTTTAACAGCTACATATGGTGCCCCAAATTTTACAGCTCTTCCCTCAGTGATTGCCTGTTACATGATCTACCTCTGGGAGTGGACCAAACAGTATTCTTGAGTTTCACTGGACCCTGGAATATAAACAGATGTGATTGAATGAGAATGTGAGTACTCCCAGCAGCTCTGAAAAGTATTTAGGATCTAGTACCCAGGTCAGTACAGAGAAAATGGGTTAAAAAAGTTCCAATTTCTCCCCATTATGAGTTGGTGGGCAAACATTTCCAGCTGTTCTCTGAGGGTCAGTCTTCTAGTCATTGTACATGCAAGACCCCAGAGGCAAGTAACAGTATATCACTGCAAACCCCAAAAGGAATTTGAATACCTCTTATGCATTGTCTCTCTGTTCATTGCTGCCATCAGTTCAAGACAGCAGCTCCTCCTGGAAGTACTAGCCACACTCATTAAATGCTAAAGAATTTGTAGCTACCACCTCAAAACTGAATGCCAAAGTCATTTAACTCTGACAGTTGATAGAGTTCTGCGTTCTTGAGTCTCCCTAGACTGCAAAAAATGGAGACTTTTCAAAATTGATGTATTTCCAGCAACTGTCCCCCAAGATCAGATATGCAGTCTGAACAAGAATGAAGGCATTTGCCCCAAATTTTCTTCCTGGCTCAGTGTACAAAAAGTGGGGCATAAGTTCCAGACATACAAAAGGTTTCACCAAACAGTTAGAAGGGATAGTTCTGCAGTACAGATCATATATTAAGTCACAAAAATCCCTCAACAATTTTAAGATGATTGAAATTATGACAAATATCATTTTGATGACAATGCAATTAAACTAGAAATAGAACAGAATAATAAAAATAGAAAAAGTCGTAATATATGGATACCAAATAATGCATTCTTGAAAAACTACTAGGTCAGATAAGTAGTTGAGAAATTTAAAATTATCTTGAGATGAATAAAAACGAAACCACAGTATGCTAAACTTATGAGAGACAGAAAAAGCAATAGCACTGCTGAGGGTGGTAACAAAAGAACTGGGCATTATGGTGCAAAGATGTGTGGTGCAAAGCTGTAGTACCAGCTGCTTGAGAGACTGAAGCGATTGCTTGAACCCAAGATTTTAAGGCCATCTGTGGTGATTTATTGAGACTGCATCTCAAAACATAATACAAGCAAGCAAAAATTTGATTTGTGTTTCAGATTACTCAAATGATAGGAACTACATGATAATTAAGCTATGTGTCTGATCTATTTACTTCAACATTATGTTCTCATGGTGTAGCCATTTTCCTACAAATGTCTCAAATTTACCCTTCTTTACAATGGAGCACTATCCCATTTTGTATAGATACCATATTTTTTCCACCCATTCATCTGTTGACGGACATATGCCATGTACATATACCAAATACAGACAAAGAATGCAAATTTTGTGTATCTCAAATATGAAGTAAAATAATAATGAAAATGGGAAAAAGGATATAAAGATGGAGAGTGGGAGGTGGGTGGGAAGTTGAAGAAGATGGTAAAGAAGAAAATCAAGCTATGTTCAGTGCATGTACCCGCTCCCTGAGATGAGTGTAAACATAGTGTACTCCAAATGTGTATTAATAAAGACAAACTGAAAAACCTCATATGTAGCCAGTGTTGGATAAAAACAGAATGGAATGGTTGTCAGTAGAGACTAGGCAGGGTAGTGAGAGGGCAGAAAGAAGCTCAGAAAGGGGCAAAACACAGAGAGGAGGAATTAGCTTTGCTTTTTATATAGCATGCTAGCATAATTTTTGCTTAAAAATGCATTACATACAACCAATTGAATGGTAAGAAGATTATGGAATGCACACAACATAAATATCATTAATGAGCAGATATGCTTTTTATCATGGTTTTGTTACACATTATATATTCATGTTAAATGATCATACTATAGCCCAGAAAAATGTACAAATATTATGTCTTAATCAAAAAATTTAAAAAGTAGAAGAAGCACTCAAATGCAGAAGCCCTCTATACTTCAAGGAACTGATAAACTACAAATTAAAAACAAAATTAGCACCACAAGGAAGAAAAAAATAAATTTCAGTAAAATGTGAATATAGAACAGAAACATTATGAGAAGCCAATAACACCAAGAAATAGTTGTTTGAAAACATGAAGAAAATAAGCATTCCCTTAGCTAGACTAACAAAAAGGAGAAAAATTGATAATAAAACCAGAAATGAAAAAAGAACTATTAAAATGCATGACTTGTAGGGAAAAAGATCACAAGTGTCTATTATCAACAATTGTATGTCAACAAATTGGGAAAAAGAATAAATGAATGAATTTCTAGAAGCATACCACTTACCAAACTTGAATAAAAAAGGAATAGTCTAAACGAGCAAATTACAAATAATAAACTGAAAGACTAGTGAAACATCCTCCCACCAAATACAAGTCCAGGATCAGATGGCTCTAAGGCTGAAATTTATCAAATAGTCAAAGAAAAAACTAACAAAAATTGTCTTTACCCCTTCCAAAATACACAAATAAAGAGAATACTACCAAAATCATTTTAAGTGGCCAGCTCCACTCTGATACCAGAACCAAAGAAAGGCTTCTAAACCTTTGAAATGTATAGGCTAATATATTTAATGAGCATAGATGCAAATATTGCTGGAAAAAATACTTTCAGACTGATTTCAATAACTCATCAAAAAGATTATATACCAAGACCAAGTGGCATTTACGCCTGGAAAACAAGGTCAAGTTAAGATGTGCATTACACTCCATTAAAAAGGCAAAGGATAAAACTACATAATGTTGTCAATAGATGTAGAGAAAGAATTTGACAACATTCACCACCTTTTCACATAAAGTATTCAATGAGTTAAGTGCAACAGAAAACTTTCTTAGCATCATTAAGGCTGTTTAGGAAGAGTCTGAACAGCTAATATATAAATCAGGAAATGAGAAGCTAGTATTATAATCAAGGAGGGGAACCTTTAAGCTCCAATACCAGGAAAATGTTCCTACTTGCCTCAATTTCATTCAGCAGAGTATTTCAAGTAATTGTAAGAGCAATTGGACAAGTAAAAGAAATTTAAAAATCTGAAAATTGGAAAGAAATTAGTTTGCATCCTCAGATGACACGTTCCTACATGTTGTGAACCCTAGACTCCAGTGTAAAACCCTTAGGACTAATTAATTATTCAGTAATGTTTCAGGACTTGAAATTAATGTATATATGTCATTTCCATTTCTTTACCTAGCAGTGATGTAACTGAAGAATAAATGTATAAAACAATTCCATTTATGACAGCATTATAAAAAATTAAATAATAAGGCATAAATTTAGCCAAGGAAGTGAAAGATCTTTACATTGAAAATTATAAAATGATGAAAAGACAAACAAATCAAAATATACATGAGACACATGGATTGGAAAATTAATGTTTTAACATTTTCATTGTATTCAAAGTGACATTCAGAGTCAGTGCTAACCCTACCAAAATTCCAGAGAAGTTTTCACTAAAGTAGGAAACTTCATCCTGTTGTGTATACATACACAAAGGATATCAAACACCCACCACAATATTCAAAATGAGCCACAGTGTTGAAAGCTTCTGATTTCCTGATTTCAAATTATTTATAAAGCTATATTAATAAAGACAATATGAAATTGAGATGAAAATAAAAAAAGTGCACTGAGGAAAAGTGCATAAAATAAACCTAAGCATATGTAGTTAACTAATTTTTAACAAGGCCACTGAGAAGATGCCACGGAAAGTAGTTAATCTGTTTACTGAATTGTCGTGAGAAAACTGAGTCTACTAGCAAAAGCATGGGTCTAGAAAATTTTACACAAAAAGAAACTCAAAGTAGGTTAAATACCTAAACGTAAAAACATGAAAATAAGAAACTACTTGAAGAAAGAATAGGGAGAAATCTTCCTGATATTAGTATTGAAAATGATTTTTTGACACATATCACACAAAAATACAAGGAAAGAAAGAAAGAAAGAAAGAAAGAAAGAAAGAAAGAAAGAGAAAGACACAGAAAGAGAGAAAGAGATAAAGCAACTGACAACTTTTGAAACCAGAGAGCTTCTGAAGAGCAAAAGAAAAAATCAAGAAATTTAGAAAATCAGTCTATGGATTGTAGAAAATATTTGTGAAAGTTATTTTTGATAATAGTTTGATATTCAAAATATATAAGAACTCACTAAATTCAATAGCAAGAAAAAATTCAGAAAATCCAGTTTAAAATAAGCAAGTGATTTGAGCACATATATTTCCAAAGATGATATAAAAATGGTCAAGAAGTATATAAAAATGAACTAAATCTTCCTAGCTCTCTAGCTCCAGGGAAGAAATGTCATCGAGGAAGAGAGTTGCCCTAGTCATGGCTGCCAGGAAATGGAGAGAGGAGGAGAGAGGGAGGGAGCTAAACACTTTCAGGTCATGCAGGAAGGGACCTGCCTTTTGTTTTGTTTTTTTTATAATTTTATTTAAAGAGGAAAAAACAAAACAAAATAAAACAGAATAAAGGGTAGCAACCATACAGTATTCCAAGGAAAAAAGGAAAAGTACAACAATAAAAGCTAAGAAATTATTACTTGACTAATTACAAACTGACTTCTTAGAAATAGTTGTTTAAATTACAAAGTTAAAGCATGTAAAGTAGACATTCAAACAGTAAGACTATTAACAGTTCTGCTCCACGATCTGACAAAAACAACAATATGGTCATCCATCTTACCCACTCAAATATACATGCAATTATATCAATAGGGTAAAATTAAATACAACAAAACAGAGCAAAGCGGATCACAAGAAAGCAATGTAAGACATAAATTTCAAAGCTAGACAATTGGAGATATTCACTCTCTATCATATT
>PVJX010046552.1:0-12243 GCA_004027295.1 Dolichotis patagonum | reverse complement strand
TCTGTTAATATTTCAAGGCCATCTATACTAGAGATTATAGCCAATCTTCTCTGCCTTATTTCTGCTATTCTGTTTTTCTGCCATTGGTTGTCTATTTTTCTGTTCCACTCCACTGTCTGCCCCATTCACTGAGGCCACTCTGCCATTGTTCCTGAAATGCTTGTATTCTTGTTGTCTCTCTCTCTAAAATGTCCTTCAGTATTTTTTGTAGGGTTGGAGTGGTGGTCACAAATTCTCCAAGTTCCTCTTTGTCATGGAAGCATCTTGTTTCTCCATTAATTTCTAGAGAGAGTTTTCATGCATGCCTTTTAAACCCTGGTGCAGACTCACACCATAACACATGTAGCTACACCACAGGACCTAGTGTTAAGAAGGACCTCCCTCACTTCCTTCAGAAACAGACAGGCTGTAGGAAGACACCAGCAGCCTTCAAAGATCCCAACGGCAGTTTCTGCCACAACAGAAAATGAAGCCCTTGCTCTGCTGGATCTCTGCAGTCTTCACCAATAAGACTTTGGGTGACAGAGCTACCTGTACTCTATCACCATGCACTGCCTCTGAGTCCTAAATTGCTGTGACCCTCCCAGCCAGTGGTCTCTTTCCTTCCTCAAGCCAGTACCTAAAGTCTGAAAGGGATGATTTTTTTTCCTTCAAGTGAACAGAAATCGATTTATGGCTCTAAACATTACAGGATGCTACCACAGTAAGACAACACACTTTCTAATGGAGATGCATGAATTGTCAAAGATTTCAAATTTATTATTTTGAAAGAACTCAGAAAGGTGCAAAAGAACCAATATACAAATTAATGAAATAGGGAAAATAAAAGAGGAACAAAATGACAAGTTTAACAAAGACACAGAAGTTGTTTAAAAGATCCAAGACCCCAGGCATGATGAAACACATCTGTAATTTCAATATTCTGAGAAGCCTGGCCAGAAGATTGCAAGTTCAAGCCCAGCCTGGGACACTTAGTGAGTTAGCAAAACCCTGTCTTGAAAGAAAGAGGGAGAGAGAGAAAGACAGAGAGAGAGACATAGACAGAGAGACAGAGATAGAGACAGAGAGAAAGAGGCGGAGAGAGGCAGTTTAGTGCAAGTGTCCTAGGTTTTCAGTACCCCTGCCCCCTAAGAAGGAAAAGAAATTGTGGAGCAAGTTATAAAATACAGTAAATTAAATTAAAAGTGCAATAGAAAGTATGGATAGTCTCAAAAATAGAATCAATCAAGCAGAAGAATATGCAATTTGAAAGATAGGTCACTTGAAATTATCCAGTCAAAGTAGAAAATGGTAAAATTTGCAAATACATAGAAGATAGACAACTCAATTTTTAATGACCATTGCATCAAAGAAGACATCAAGAAATACTTTAAAAGTTCCTTCAGACAAATGAAAGTGGAAATAATATACCAAATTTTATAGATGTGTCAAAAGCAGTCATCACAAGAAAGCATACAGATAGAAGTCCCTATTTGAAAAAAGACAAAAGATCTAAAATAATCTAGCTTTACACCTTAAGAAATTAGAAGGACAAACTCAGCCTGAAAATATCAATGCAACAAATAATAAATAAAGATTAGAGCAAAAATAAATAAATAATGGGAAAACATAGAAAATCAGCAAAATGAAGAACTGATTGTTTGAGAAAATAGACAATAAAATCGTTAGCTCGAATAACCAATGGAAAGAAAGAGACATGAGGCAAACAAATAAAATAGAAATGAAAGAAGGGACATCAGAACAGATGCCTCAGCATAAAAAGGATCATAAGGGATTTTTACAAAAAAAAAATTGCATCCAATAAAATAGGCAACCTAGAAGTAATGGATAAATTTCTAGAAACAGAGACCACCAAAATCAAATGAAAAAGAAATAAAGTGCCTGAAAGATCAATACCAAATAAAGGAGATTGTATCAGGAATCAATAACTTCTCACCAAAAAACAATCCAGGGCCTGATAATAACTTCAAAATTTGGTCAAAATTTTACCAAAAATTCAAATAAAATTGATACCAAAACTCTAAAATACTCAAAAAAAGGAGAGAGAGCACTTTCAAATTCACTTTATTTGGTTAACATAACTGTGCTACTAAAACCAGACCAAAAGGAAAATAAAAATTAAAGTCTGAGATTTTGAAGAATATATACACAAAGGTTCTCCATAAAATACTGCTGAAGCAAATTCAACAGCACATTTAAGCATCAGACACTGTGACATAGTGAAGTTTATCATTGGGAAACAAGGATGTTTCAACACGTGCTAATCAATCAATATACATCACATTAATACAATGAAAGAGAAAATTCACATCATCTTCCCCCTATATGCAGAAAAATATTCAACAGAATTCAATACTAATACATCATTAAATTTCTCAGTAAAACAGGAATAGAAGGAACATACCTGAACACAATATAGACCACAAATGAAAGGATCACAACATAATCAATGGAAAGCACCAAAAAACTTTCACTCTGAGATACAGTAAAATGCAAGGATGCCTACTCTTGCCATTCTTTTCAACATGCTATAGAAAATCTGAAGCAAAGCATTTGAGGCAAAACAAGACCTGACCCTAAATCTGAAAAGACAAAACAAGAGTATCTTTTTGCTGACACAATGATCACATGTAGAAAAATATCTTTTACAACTAATAATAAATTCATTATACTTGCAAAATATGAAATCACCATACAGAATTTAACACCATTTCTACAAAGAATTGTCTGATCTCCACAGAGGAGAAAACCAGCAGGAAGGAAAAATGTATGCGCTCAAGAAAGGCTGAGTGTGCGAGCACAAGGTCCCCCGTCTTCCACCTTCTCCTTCCATTTTCAACCTAGTACATGGTGCCCGCCGTGCTCATGAGGGAGCCTGACCCACTCAGCTGGCTGGCTTGCATGTCAGTCTTCTTTGGAAACATCCTCACAGAAACACCGGGAAGAATTCTTTACCAACAGCTTAGGCATCTTTCTATCCCATCGTGTTGGGATTAACCACTACACTGCATGAGTTTACTTTCATGTGGAATCTAATCTACTAAGAAGTAGAAGAAATAGAAGGTCTAATCGTGATTGCAGTGGCTGGGTTAGGGAAATGAGCAGATACTTCTCTAGGTTACCAAGTTCCAGTTATGCAAGATGAATAATTTCTGATTGCTTGCTGTAGAGCAAACAGAATAGAGTTAATAGTTCTATGTTATTACCTTAAAATTAGACCTCATGTTGTCTCATCACAAAGAGAAGGAAAGAAGGCCAAGAATATAACTTAGTGGCACAGAACCTGCCTGGCAATTGGGAGAACCCAAGTATGATTCCTGGTACAAAAAAAATAGAAAAAGAAAAAGCGTGTTTCAACTTTAAAAAGAGAGAGAAAGAAAATGGTAAATCTGAAATGATTATTCTACTGTAATATATTCATATCAAAACATTAATTTGTACACTTAAGTATATATAATTTTATTTGTCATTTTTACTTCAAAGGTGAAATAAATCATAGTAGGCAAATGCAGAGATTGAGAGAAACAGGGTGACAGAGAGAGAAGAAGGAAAAGAAGGAGAAGGATGAAGACAATACGGAGTAGAAAGAGGAGGAGGAGGAAGAGGGCAAAGTAATAAGGAACTGCCATTTCAAAAAGCTGTAAAGACTAATGACCAAATAAATTATGTGGCCATGGATTTTAAAACAACAAAATGATTTTTGATGTAAAATGATAATATTATTAGCACAATTCATATGAAGATAATATTTTCAAAAGTAATATTCCATCAATGTTAAATTTTATGTGTATGCTTGTTCTTAGCAAATGCACATTGAACTTCTGGGAGAAAAGGACCAAGAACAAAAAATTATCCAGCTATTTGTTTTTACATGAAATCCACTTCAAAGTTATAAAGAGATTAAATTTTAAAGAATGCAAAAATGTATTACAGGAGCACTAATAATAAAAAAACTGTCTTTACTGATTACAGCTAAAGTAGACCTCAAAACAAGATTATAGAAATAAAATAGAAAATTATAAAATAGTAAAGATCAATTCTTAATAAGGACCAGTACACTGCTTATATACCTAACAGAACTTCAAAATATGTGAGATAAAATTCATAGATTTGAGAATATAAATAGGAAGATCTATAACTGTTTTGGGAGACTTTGACAATTCTTTCTCAGTAATTAGCAAACAAAAGTAGGTCAAACATTAAGAAGTCTAGAAATGACTTAAACAATACTATCGAGTAGCCTAACCTCACTGATACAAGATCAAACCAGTCTTCAGCAAGACAGGTACTATTGGGTACTATAAATCAAACCTCACAACTTACAGAAAAATAGAAATAACATAGCATATAGTATAAGATCACAAGGGAATAAAGTCAGAAGTCAACAACAGAAAGGTATCTGGAAAAGTTTCAATATTTGGATACTAAACAATACACTTCTAGTAATAGTAAAAACACAATACCTTAGCAAAGGTGCAGATCAAGTGGGTTCCACTTACACCAAGGATGAGAGTGTAAACTGACCAGATGGGGAAAGTTGCTTGGCTGTCTCTTGAGCATCCATTTTGTGCTGGGCCTGCACTGTTAACTTATAGCAATTACTGAATGAAATCACACCATACCTACACATAAAACTTGTAAAAATGTTTTTATTACAGCTTGATTAATAATAGTTCAAACTGGAAAATGTCCAAATGTATGTCAAAGGAGGGGGGAAATGTGCTGTATATACATGAAATATAATTCTACTAAGTACTTAAAATATATCTACTGATTCATGCCAGTATGGGGGTTTTAAAAATCCCTCATATCTCTGAAAAGGTAAAAGAAAAAAAGAAAAGCCACCATCAATAAATGCATACTGGATAATTACACTTATTTACAGTTTGAGAACATAGCAAACTATTACATATTGCTGGAAATGAGAGTAGTATTTGCCTTGGAGCTGTGAGACTCCGAAGGAGACTGAGGCAGCTTTCCTGGTCATGGCAGCCCTCTTTGTCTTGCGTGGGAGGTCAGTGATATTTTTGTGTGAATTTGTCCGTACTCATCCAAGTACACATTTCAAATCTATGAGTTTAACTCTTTGAAATTTCGCCTCAGGTAAAAAAAGTTTATATTTTCCTTAGAGAAACATTACTATATTAGTAAATATTTTGGAATACAAGAATAAGTTCATAATAGTATATTCAAAAACACTTCAAAGGTAACTGAAAATAAATTGTTAAATTTACTTACTTCTTGCAGTGGTGGAGAGAGAAACTGTCTTCACCCAAACTAGGTACATGCTGTAAGTGAGCTACACATTTAGCCCCAGACTTTCTATTTTAGAGTGCTCAAGCAATAAACAAACATATAATGTAATGTTGTGTACATTTTAATAGATCATCTTCATTCAGTGCTGTAACCACTATCCTTTATCATAATTAATTAAATTTTACTTGACTGTAAAATACCTGTAAGTGCAGTTCACACAAATTTACTTGCCCTTTTAAATTTCTGTTGATTTTTAATTTTTTAAAGTATATTCTTGTGATGCATGATTATTAAATTTATCTTGGGGAACAGATACAGATACATGTTGCATCTTAATCATGTTTCCTTCCCATTCTCTCCTCTCTGGCTCACCACCCCCATTCCCAGATCCTCTTCCCAACTCTACATCTACTCATTTTTAAAGGTAATTCCAGAAGAATATATATATATATCTTTCAAATTTGTTTTTAAAATGAATGAATTAATGATTGCCAATATTTATTCCTGCAGCAGATTTTTCCCATAGGATTGTTTTTTAATGAGGCACTGCATGAGTGATGTTAATTGTCATTTTTGGATTTCCTTTTTTCTTTTGATTGTTCATTCGATCACAAGAACTCTGATAGCATTCTTCTTGCAGGATTTGATAGGGCACTGCTACATGTAGTAAAAATGGAAGACTGCCCCAAGTGCAGGGTATCTTTACTTCTTGGCTAGCTTCCCACGCAGAGAAATAAATGTTCATAATTATCTGAAGAAGAGTGTTTGCATATTACTCCTTAAGCATATAATTATCTCTTATATTTTGGGAAGCGTTTTATGTGTAGGCCTACAGCACACTATGTTTTCTTTAAAAGGCAAAGTAGCTAAAAATGAATGTGTGGAAAATGTGACAGTCATACCATACTCGCTGTATTTGTTACTATGCCACTATATGATTTAGAAGCCACTAATGCAAAAGGAAAGTGCGTGGTACTTGCTGTGTGTTTCTAATTGGCACAGTTTGCTAGTATAGTCCTTGACGCCAGCATTCTGTTTTTCACATATCTGAATTAATATAATTAAGTAGCAAGGCATTTTTTTCTTGCAATTTTGGAACATCGGAACAAACAGAAAGAGAGATTATGTCTGTGAATACTAATTAATGGCAGTTCTTGCTTAATATAAATTGCTTTCCTTAAAGACAATGATGATAAAGACACTCTGGAAAATGAGTGCAGGAATAATCCATTCTGTGGAATAAAAAATCAAAATTTTCTTAGGTTCTTTCCTTCTATTCTCAAATACAGAGCAACTTAAACTTTGAAAATTGAATTAAAGACTTTCCTTAGCCTTTGCAAGGATCCATATCCACATCGACATTTAACAATTGAGAAGTTGCCCAAGATAATAGATAATGCTATGTGTGCCAAGGCGGAGAGCATTCCCACCCTGTCCTGTGTAAAACGCTGTCATTCTCCTTTTACTTCGCAACTAACTGCCTTTGTGCAAACCCACAGATGGTGTCTCCCCAGTGTGACCCTCAGTTCACTCACTCATCCACTGAAAAATGAGCATCCCCCAGGTATCAAAGATCACATCAAGTATTCTAGTAAAATATCAACAAAGGTATAAAATTAATAACCTATCTGGAAGAAGTAAGTCAATGAGAGTAGCATAGTGAAAAGGGTCATACACTATGTCTATGAGAAGGCTTAGGGATGTTTAAGAAAACCTTCCATAAAGAGAAACTTGCAATGACGTTTCAGGAATGAGTAGAAGCACCCTAAATGTAACAGAAATGGAGGATGACAATGTCAGGCTGACAACTGCAAGCATGACAAGATATTGCTCTTATAATTATGTGATATTATAATATCACATAATAATATATATGTGGCATGTATTATTATGTGATAAATATCTGAAGGTACTTGAAAAATCAGTAGGGCAAGAAAAGTGATAATGTTCCTTCCTCCTTCTAAAAACATTTAGGAAATTTTGAGCTTTATATTATGTTTTGAAAACTGTCTTCTTCCTTGAAGAAATATTTGCTGTATTATTTGTGTAGGGATACTTTTCCAAGGCATGGATGTTTGCTTGGTCATTCAATGAGTAATATACATCTATCTTGAATTGGCCATTAGGAAATCCACAACTGTATTTAAATCTAAATGGAAGTTCTTTTTTTATATGATCCTGGTATAATTGTCTAATGTCTGAGTTCCGTTGAAGGAAGTGTTTTTGACTTCTCTATTTATTGTTGTCCTGCTACTGTGTATCTCACCTCAGATTCCTTTTTTAGAAAACTATAAATCATAAATGTTATTTTGACAGTAAATTAAAACATAATATTTCCACATGCAATTTTAATAAAAATTAAAATTGCTTAAATGTACTTAACATTAAGTAAAAATCCTCCTGATCAGTCATCGATCACTTTTAAAAATCATGACAATAACTCTGAGGCAACCTGAGAAAATTCACACATTGCATAAAATGTTTATGCTTTACAAAGTGAAAAAAGCTGACATTTGAATTGGTAGTCTTTAAAAACCAATATTTCTGCCTTATGTAACTTGCATAAGGAAACATAAAGAAATGGTTTGCTAAAAGCACTCCATATTAGTGCACGTGCCTACAATTGTATGTTTCCCCATACCTACATTACTAATGTGAATGATAAGTTGACTGTAAGTGTGAGGTTACAAAATACATTTTCATTTCTAAAATAAAAGTAAAACTTGACCAAGAATTTAAAAATGTGTCCCAATTTTGAATATTCTTTTTTCACATTTTATTAGTCAAAAGAAAATCTGAAACATTCTTAAAACTAGAAGTTAAACAAGAATTCTTAAAATTAAGAATCAATGTGTGCCATATTTTTTTTTTTTTTTGAGAATACAATGTTCTAGGAGATCATAATGGAACAAAACGCTCCCTGGAAGAGTGTAATAATAGGACAGGCAGAACACCCGTCAGAGTGCTTGCTGTGCCACAAATTAATTGAAGGTCCAAATGGCATACATAATCCAAAATTAGAATAAAGCCTTTTCAAAAGCACAGGTCAAGGGAAGCAGAAATAATATTTGTCTTGAAAAATAAATGTGATTTTGTTGTAAACACTGAAGAAATATAAAATTGTAATTCAAACAGCAGAGAAACAACTTAAAGCCATTTTACATTTAATTAAATTCTTGTCACACACTCAGCAGTGATCGTTTGCTTTACTTTATTTCTTTCTTGATTTCTTTTTCTCTTCCCAATTTCTTGCCTTTCTTCCAAAGGGTGTTAGATTATGAATGCAGAAATGTAGAAAGAATACAAATGCAATCATTATAACTTCACTGTTTGTACTGGTTGTTGATGTATCTGATTTCTAGTTTTTCTCCATTAGAAAAATCTCAGAACGTTAAGGTATCAGAATTATTTTTAGTCCATATTTAATCCTTAACAGATAGATGCAAATGAATTCTGCTTAACACCAGAAACAAATACAAAGGCTTAAGACTTTCAAAAAGAAAGTTAAAACAATGTACTTTCCCTCTTAACTGTCTTCTGAATAACCATCCAAAATAACCTTCAATTAATTATCTGTCAATGATTTGTTTGTCAAATCCTTGTTAATAATAAAAGGGAAATATTTACCTTTATTCCACAACAATCGTCTAATTTGTTCTTAGTTTTCAGAGTTGCTACTCGGGGTTTGTTTGTTTGCTTTTGACATGTAATTTTCTTTATCCTGATATCGCTGAAAGAAAAACGAACTGGAAAATGCACTCAGTTGAAATGGATACCGATGCTGTTTCTGGTGTTGAAGAAAAAAAAAATTACATGCGTTTTTCTTTCCTACACAATCGTTAAAGGATATTTACCAGTAATTTTACTGATCAACAGCAAAAGGTTTATAAATCCACATGCTACTAACTTTTAAGTACCAGATAACAGAACAGTGATAATCTGAAAAAAAAAAACCCTCATTAGTCTTTAATAAAGTATTGTACGACACAGCTTTTTCCATCCAACTGTTTATCCAGGCTTCTCACCGTGCTCCTCAAAACTGCTGCACAATAAATAATATAAGATTACAACCTTAAACCTGGAAAACTTAGAAAAAAATATTAGAAAATTTTATTTGAGATTATAAAAGCTCTGTCGTGATTTACTTCAGAAGACACCTTCATTGCTTCCATGTGCACGGACTAGTGATGGCCCAGGGCTGGGATGGGAGGCTGTCAGCGCGGTGGGAGGTGATAAAGCAGACCCTCCTGCTTATCATCACACCTCGTGTCACAAGAAAAAGATCGGCCATATACATGTTTATGTATCTGGATTGCTATAATCCTGACTTTCTTTTTGTTTTCAGTGACTTAGTTTCCAGACAGAGTGACTGCAAAGGGTTTCTGTGTCTTTAGCTTGGATAACATAAAACATTCTAATTAGAGGAGATAGTGACATTGGCACAGACAAGATTTCACAGACACTTTGGTTTTGCCTGTATATTCTCTACCTTTCCACACAAGACTCCTTTAATTGGATTACTATGTCTTTAGCAATTTTACATTTATTTCTTACCTTTCTTCCTAATGGCAATGTATCTATGATGATTTCTCAGGTGATGGTTGAAATGAAGTTGGATGTGCCTTCACATATGGATAAAACCTTAGGGTGTTTTTGCTAGTCTCAATCAAGAGACAAAAGATGAGGACTGAGCTTCAGTTTGGGCTCTTATTCACAGAAATAGATAAATTAAATTTGCTATCATATTTATATTACAGTTTGAAAAATCCACAAGACCTGCAGGCTGCCCATACTCTTTATAAAGACAAGCTGTTGACCAACTATTTCATGTCATCACTTGATGTCACAAACATGTGTCAGGAAAGAAGCACAAGACGGAGATGGAACAGCACCACCACTCACACAGGACTCAGTACAGTTCATCATTCTGTTAGAACTTAGTGCCCTTCCTAAACACGTTGCGTCATTCTGGAAGCAGTTAAGGTTAAAAGGGCTAACAGCACTGTTTCCAGAACCTACATAGTGAGAGGATAGAGGGATTTAAGTAGTACAGACGCTCTAACAGGAGCCAAGCCTTAGTTACTCATAACCTCTGTCGTCTTGGTCTCTTTGAGCCTCAGTTTCCACTTTTGCAGGTGAGATAATTAGGTTAGAATTGGGTTAAAAGTTTAAAAATAAAATTCAAATTTTAAAAATAATGTTTGGCATACAGTAAGTAGTACAATTTTTTTAAGACTTTCATTGTTTAATGATCTTGTAAAATTCACATTTTTCAGCTAATACCATGTTAATTATATGTTTTTTATGCTAAAGATGCACAAAATAAATATCATGAGGAAGAATTTCAAAGTAAACATGATTTTCTATGGTCAAGAAAAATAATAGAGAGTCAGGGAAAGAAAAATAAACATTTTTTTGTATCAACTACTATTGAAAAGAACAACGGAGAGAAAAGAGGGTGGCAGATAGGGTAGAAATCAATACTTGCCATGAGAATTATTTTCAAAACAATGTGTTTCTCAAGTAGCAAACTTTTTCATTTTTAAATTCAATATTTTGAAAGGGAAGTATTTGGTTAGAAGGGTATGTTCACATAAAGGTGATGATTCCTTTTAACAATAAAATTATTGATTATGATAGATATTCAAGGTCTTTAAAATGATTTTTGGTTCAGTGCTATACAAAATTCATAAATTTTTAAAAAACATTATTTAAAGAGAAAACAAAACAAAATTTAAAAAGGTAGCAACAATACAGAATTCCAAGGAAAAAAAGAAAAGAACAAAAAAAAACACTAAGAAATCATTACTTGATGACTTACATACTGTCATCTTGGAAATAGTTGTTCAAGTTACAAAATTAAAGCATCTAAAGTAGACATTCAAACAGTGAGACTGTTAACAGTTCTGCTCAACAATCTAACAACAGCAGTAATATGATCATCTGTCTTACACACTTAACCATACATGCAATTATATACTTTAGAGCACTTTCTTTTCCTCTCTTTATACAGTAGCAATTACACATTTTGGGTTTTATTACTCCTGCATTTCTTATTACTTCATAAAATGTTTTGAAAATATTGTGAAAGCAAATTAAATCATAATTCTCTATATCAATGCAGATGTCTCTGCCCCTTTATCTATTGCCCACGTTTTTCCATTTGTAAGCCTCGCTAACCATATCAGCTACATGCTCCAGAGGGTTTGTTAGCTCTGTGAGAGTGTCTGAAAACCTTCCACTGTGTAGAAATTTATATTCTAGGTCAGGGGCAAACACGTTGACGTCCTCATGTACACCTATACACATCCCCTGGAGAATTCTTCCACAATGCCCAAATCTGTTCCTCAAAAAGAAAAAAAAAGTGGGGTTTTTTGCTTATTTTTTTCTTTTGCTCACATTAACTTTCTTGAGATTCAGTATTGAACATTTATCTGCATTGATTCCTGGCATTTGCCATCTTTTAGCCGAGATACTTAAGTGATTTGCCTTCTGTGTCTGACTGCGTAGCTCTTTATTATTTACTGTTTTACTACCTTTACTGTCATCTGTAATCTCAGGAATCCCTACCAACGTGTTTTATCTCTAGGTCACAGTTTAAAGTCAATCTAATACATAAGATAAATCTCTCTGGGTCTGGTCTCCTCTGGTAATTTTTGCACATCTTAAAGAGACAAGATTGAGTATTTATGTTGGAAAATCTCTGAAGATGTAGATTAACCTCTTTAGCAGACAGTTATTCCTGAATTTTAAATGTGGCCCTAGATATAATATTATATATTCAATCAGCAGAATACTTCTACTCCCTCATCTATAAAACAGGATTAATAATACCTCTTGCATTTTTTACTTGTGCAAGTACAGATATATTCAAAGATACAAAATTTTTCTAGCCTGATTATATTTTTTTATCAATTTCTAGCTCATATTAATTCTAATAACATGCAAATTTTAATTGAATGATGTAAGTTATCTTTTGGCAGAGAT
>PVJX010046551.1:0-12246 GCA_004027295.1 Dolichotis patagonum | reverse complement strand
ATATATATATATATATATATATATATATATATATATATATATATATATATATATATATATATTTGAGTCCATAATGTTGAGTGAAATAAACCAGACACAAAAACTTAAATATCACATGATTTATCTAACATGAAAAACTGAAAATATAAATAACAAGTAAAATTTAAAAAAAATAGACCACAAGGAAAGGGAGATTTTTTGCAAAAGACAAAATGACCAAGACATGGAGGGAGAGGAGAAAGAGAGGAGGGGAAAAGCAAGGGAGAAGGGCATAAAAAAGGAATTAAAACCTGTTGTGTACATGTACCAACTGCCCACGCTCTGCCCAGTTCCTCACATATAGCTCCTAAAACATTATCATTTGCTGATTAATGGTTTAATAGAACCATCATTTTTTTTATAATATTGGGATGCAGTCTCCAGTTACCGACACCAGAGAGTCTAAGATCTCTGAAAACTCCAGAGTGGTAAGAATGTTTTTGTGCACTAATGAGATGATTGGTCATTGGAGTCTAGTGATAGCTTCAAGATATGGGCTGCTAACCTGAAAGACCACTTGGCCTGACTAGAGGATTGGAACTTTGAGGCACACTTCCACTTGAGCCTTCAGCAAGGAGCAAGGAACTAGAAATTGCTTACTCATCAACAGCTAAGGATCTATTCAATCATGCTCATTTAATAACTCCATAAATACCCTCAGGATGGCATTTGGAAAGCATCTGAGTTGCTGGAGGATGTGCACCCAGATAGGACACAGAAGGTTGTCCATACATTGTTCTATGCAGCTCTTCATTTTGGCTGTTCACACTGATTCTTTATAATAAACCAGTAAACAAAAAGTGTCTCTGCTTTTTATGAATCATTATAGCCAATTATTGAAGGTGAGGAGGAAATCATTTTAAAAGGGTTGTAAAACAAAAACCACAAAGCAAAATATATGACAGAGATAAATGTGGACTCTAAAGCTTGTGCTATCCAGCTTTTGCAGAAAAGATACTGATCCTTAAAGTAAGGTTTCAGTGGACACAGCCATAATTGCTTATCCAAATATCATCTATAGCTTCTTTTATGCTGCAAGGGGAAAACTGAGTAGCAACAACAGATAAAAAGTTGGAAATATTATCTAGCTCTTCACAAAAAAAGTTTGGTTATCCCTCCTAGACAATAAATAGTCTCCAATGAGCATAAAACATTCCCACCAACACTGGGAAAGTATTCTTTTTTCCACAAAGCCCCTCCCACATTTGTTATTGGTTGATTTTTTGCTGACAGCCATTCTTCCTGGAATGAGATGGAATGTCAGTGCTGTTTTGTTTTGCATCTCTTGAATAACCAATAATATCGATCATTTTTATAGACTTATTTACCATTTGTATTTCTTTAAGCATGTATTCATTTTAAATGCCCATTTCTGAATTGAATCTTTAAATTTGGGGTCTAATGTTTTTCAGTTCTTTATATATTCTGAACATAAGTCCTTTGTCTGAGGGACAACCAGATAAATTTTTTTGTACCTGAGAGATTATTTTTTTCTATAACCTTTCCCATTTTATTCATTTGTGCTGCTATCATTTCAGAAAGTTTCAATGATTGGCTTCTCATTTTCTCTATCTCATTTTGTTCTGGACTTGTACTGGCTAAACTGGAGATCTGGGGTTGAATTTTGCTTCTGCATCTTGTCATTTTTAAATTTCTATTTATTTTATTTTCTTTGTTGATTGTAAATTTCTTATGGTAGACAGTTTTATCACTAGTATTGAGGCTTCCTTAGGAAATGTGTGTTCCTCAGTGATATCTTCTAGATGATTCTTGGTCTTTGTGTCTATCCAAAGAAACTACCTTCCAAATTTGTTAAGGATGAGAAGTTGCTATGTATGTGGCTTAGCACCCAGTCCATTGGTACTGGATTATGGTGAATGCCTATGACCCCAGACAATTATGGTGCTGTTATGCAAGGCAGAAAAGCTTACTATAACAGGTAAGACACACTGACCAAATAGTACAGTTGGCAATAAAATAGCATCAAGCACAGCCTAGCTGCTGATAAACTGTAGTAACTATTAGTTTGATATCTTTAATCATAGGAGCAAACTCTACAGCTATATAACAAAATTCAACATATACCAAGAACTTTTATGCAATGATTTTCCCCTCTGTGGAGTAATTTTTACCCTCTTGTGTGGGCAAACTTAAGAGGGATAGTGGACAAGATAGTAGTTGAATGAGGTCAAATACAGTAGAAGCAAGGCTTGAAGGCCAAGGATTAAAGGTATATTGAAGTAAACCAGAAAAAAGAAGAGACAATGTTCACTCACATGAAACTATCATAAAATCAAGAGAGACAGTTGAGGAAAGAAGAAAGCAAGACAAATAAAAGAAAACAAAAAGAAAGATAAGAAACTTAAACTGTGAAAAAAGAAAAAGAAAAACCCAAGCAGACAGAAAAGGGAAAACCAATCCAACAAACAAAGAAAAACAAAAGTAGTAAACTTGCTCTGGTGTCCACAGTTCTGAGGTAGTGTCGATGTCAAATCACAGAAATGGGTTGTACACACTGGCCAGGTTTGTTGGGTATGGGGCTGATCATGGCCTCTAGATGTGGGGGCGTGCACTGGTCTTTGGTTGCTGGAGTTCTCCCCAAGCCCTTTGATACAGAATGGCACCCTCATCCACCTGCTTCTAATGTGTACCAGAGTACAGCGATGGTTCGCCAAACTAACCAGCTGGCTTGTATTCCCACTGCTGCCTTGAACTTTCCCACACCCCTGCTCCCACTTCCTGGTGTGCCTGTGCTTGCCCTGCTCTCCAAATCTGCTGGTCCCCAAATTTTTATGTTTTTCCGGTTGTCTCTTTCTTTTTCTGTTTTTTTTGCATGATTTATCTTATTTTTCCTTCTTGTCATCCATGATGCTTTCTGATATTTTTCTGCACTTCAATTATTTCTTTCTGCTTTAAAGAGTCCTTACAGCTAAAATATATTAAAATTACTTTAGTAACTTTATTTTTATGTGTCTTTATACGTTTAATATGAAAATGAATTATTTGGGGGATTCTTACCTTATTTAGTTGCCTGGAGTTAATCAGAAGTTACTTTCACTACACTGTAAGTGTGCACCCTAGGGGCTAATGACTTATAAGAGAAGATGGCCTCCTTTCCAGTGAAAAGAAGGCCAAAGACAAGGCAGCCCTCATCCCCACCGCAGGGAAAACGTGAGACAGTGCACACTTGAGTGAGAATTCAAAAAATGGCTTTGGATAATTTTCTCTGAATGATTGTTTTCTTCCACAGATGGATAAATAAAAAAGTTTAGATGAGCTACTGTGTGATGTCAGCCTTCTTGAATGTAGCTATATCAATACAATATAAGCTATTACATATTACATCATAAAGCATAGTGTCATAACATCGCCTGACTGTAAAGAGATTTACAAGGAAATACTTTTGCCACACTCCTCCTTACCAGTTCTCTTTTCCTCCTTAATACTTTCTACTTTCATTTTATGTTTTTACTCAGAACATGTCTTAAAGGTAGTTTCCCTCAGGATGCTGCCCTTGACTGCTTCCTTTTTTCTCTCCCTGAGCACCTTGTCTGCATCTTTTTTTTTTAATTTAAAGAGAAAATAAAAAAAAAACAACCAAACAAAACAGAAAGAGGGTAACAACAATACAGAATTCCAAAGGGGAAAGAAAAAAAAAGAACAACAACCACAACAAAAAAACAAAAACACTAAGAAATCATCACTTGATAAGTTACATACTGTCATCATTGGAAATAGTTGTTCAAGTTAAAGCATTCAAATTAAAGCATACAAGGTAGACATTCAAATAGTGAGACTGTTAACAGTTCTGCTCAACATTCTAACAAAAACAGTAATATGGTCATCTATCTTACTGCATCTTTATTTTTAACTTAGAGTTCGTGACTTCTAGTCTACATCTCCAAATTTGATATCTGACAAAGCTATTGATAGGGTATCAATAAAGCTATTGATATTGTATACCTCTGTACACATAACTCACAACTCATAGATATGACCTGTATATATCTATATCTACCAACTCAGATGTTAAGTGTATATATGCAACTTCTAAATTAACATTTCTAATTCAGTATTATATGAATGCACTACCCATTTTCTTTTATTTTTTCTTTCTTTTTCTTTTTTTTATTTTAAAGGGAGTAAAACAGAACAGTAAGATGAAATAAAACAAAACAGTAATAGGACAGTAGAAAATCTAGTCATTACTACATTGCATATTGTTATCCTCTGAACAGTTACTCAGACCGCTGGCCCCAGACCTGCAAAATCAATCAAACAACATAAATGTCAGGTTGCGTCCCTGTTTCAGTTACTTCAGTTATTATCATCTCAGCCTGTGTCGTGTCCGGTTTCCTCTGGTTGTGGGGTGGGAGGCAGAGGCGGCTTCTTCGCTGTTTCTCCCCAGCTGACGGGGCCTCTTCAGTGTACAGGGAGGCTGCTTGGCTTCCTTGCTTCCCCCCATCACCAACAGGGACCATTTTTAATTAATCTTAATGTTTTTAATTGAGAAGTGTGACTTACAATGAGATGAATTAAAAATAAGATAAATATGTGAATGGATGGAGGAGTGAACAGATTATTAGAAGTATTAGAAAGAAAGCATAATAAAATAATTACAGAAGTTAGGTGACAGTATATGGGTTTTCACTGTAGAAGTCTTTGCTGTAGAAGTTTTTGTTTCAAGTTTTCATTAAAAATGCTAGGGAAAAGAAATCATTTTTAAAGATTTGCTCCCAAAAACATCTTCAGTGAGTTTCATTGTATTAGCCTAGGTCCTCATCATCTCTCAACCAAGCTACTATAATAGTCTCCATGGTGACCCTACCATCATTTTATCTCTATTAGATACTCCCAAAGGAAATCTCCCTAAAATATTGGTACATAAAGTACGTCCGCAGCCCAGCAAGCAACAGACATTACCTAGGTTATTATTAGCAATGAAAAGTTCCCATCACGCACACTGAGTGAAAAGTCACAGTTAAGAAGATGTCTAACTAATTGGCATCAACTGCATTTGAGAAACATATCTCTCTCTATATGATATTTCCAGTGAGTATTATTGCTCACTGCTTGCTTTACAACCTTCACTGAATCTCTGTTGCTCACAGAGTGATGTCTAAGCACAATGCTTAAAGGTCTCTCTCCCTTTGCTAATGTCTGCAACAAGAGCTTTAGGTCACATCATCTTTTCTGCCCTTCCCTCACTTCCAGTGGTACACCAATCACGTTTGTGTATGTTGAACACATGTCACTATTCTTTCCCCTTTCTATAATTCTTTCCACAGTTTGACCTTCTACCTCAGTCCTGTTTGTCCAAGATGATTTAGTTTATGTTACTCTCTTATTTTTTTTATGTATACCATTTTTGGTTTTTTGGGGTTTTAAAATTTTATTTTATTTAAAGAGAAGAAAGAAAAAATAAAAACAAAACAAAACAGAATAAAGGGTATCAACAATACAGAATTCCAAGGAAAAAAGGAAAAGAACAACAACAAAAAAGCCTAAGAGATTATTACTTGACAAATTACATACTGACTTCTTGGAAATAGTTGTTCAGATTATAAAGTTAAAACATGTAAGGTAGACATTCAAACAGTGAGTCTGTCATCAGTTCTGTTCAACGATCTGAGAAAAAAAAAACAGCAATATGGTCATCCATCTTACCCACTCAAACATACATGCAATTATATCAAAGGGTAAAATTAAACACAACACAACAGAACAAAGCGGATCACAAGAAAGCAATGTAAGGGACATAAATTCCAAAACTAGACAATTGGAGATACTCACTCTCTATCGTGTTGACTCTTGTTTTCTTCCAAATAGTTGTCCATATTGTCACATACAGGGAATTCACATGAAACAACATAGTATAGAATTGATCTGAGCAGGACAAGGAGGGCATTTCAGGTCTTGAAGACCAGACAATAGGGAAGCCCAAAATGGCTGTCATAGTGTCTCTCATTCTCCTCAAAAAGCTGTCCATCTTAATGTGTGTTGAACTTAAACAAAACAAAACAAGCTAAAATCACTTGGAACAAAGAATGATAATTTTGCTGGATTACACATCATGACATTATGGAATCAGCACTGGGTCTTGTAGTGTCTTTTTCTTCAAAGTTGTTGTTCATTTCAACATGTGTTACATAGTTGGTTCTCATAAACTGTTTATAAGCTCTACACATGCATGAGTCTCTACAGGTATATCGATCCTTTCTGTATTAGAGGTAAAAACAAAACAAAGCAAGATAAAACAAAACAATTCCTAGAAAAGCATGAAGCAAAAGAGTCATATATAACCACAATATAAGGTGATCTACAATGGTTACCATGATGTTTCAGCAGTATATAACAACATTAATGAAAAAACAAAGCATTGGAGACATTATAAGATTTAAAAGCAAGTAATAATCAAACCAGAGTGCGTATCTTAGTGAATCTTGTCATCTTCAGTGTAGTTGCCTATACTTTTAGACTTGATGCTATCAATCATAACAGTTTTAAATAAAACCAGTCAATACAAAGTAGCAATCTAACAACCCAGGTTCAAATAAGATCAGTCATAATAAGACGGTATAAGTTATACAGGGCTTCAGATTAAGTTGATAGGAAATTAGGGATGATTACCATAATATGTCCTCTTATTTTTGGGATAGCTGACCATGTCAAGTCTAGCATAAGTAGACAAACTGGAACAGCAAGTAATCCATCCAAGCAGAGTGATGAGAATAATGTAAATTTTAAATCTTGTTACCCAATTAACAATACCCTCTGCCTTCCTTTTTTAGACAATTCCTCCCCTTTCACTCCCATAGGGTGCACCGCGTGTTTTGGGTCCCACTGCCTCCCTATATAGAGCATCTCAATGGACCCTATCTCCTGATATAGTCTGCCTGTGTTTCTCTCTGTTACTGTTTCAAGGCCATCTATACGAGAGATTACAGTCAATCCTCTCTGCCTTATTTCTGCTATTCTGTTTGTCTGCCATTGGTTGTCTATATTTCTGTTCCACTCTACTGTCTGCCCCTTTCACTGAGGCCTCTCTGCCACTGTTCCTGAAATGCTCGTATTCTTTTTCTCTCTCTCTAAAATGTCCTTCAGTATTTTTTGTAGAGTTGGATTGGTGGTCACAAATTCTCTTAGTTCCTCTTTGTCATGGAAGCATCTTGTTTCTCCATTAATTTCTAGGGAGAGTTTTGCAGGATACATCAATCTGGGCTGGAGGTTGTTCTTCTTCAAGGCTTGAATTGCTTCACTCCAAGCTCTTCTTGACCTGATGGTCTGTGTCAAAAAGTTTGCCATGATTTTTCCTTTATAGGTGATCTGTTTCTTTTCTCTGATGGCTTTTAATATTCTGTTCTTATATTGAATTTCTGGGATCTTGACTATTATGTGTCTAGGTGTAGCTCTGTTTGGGTTGTAGGTGGCTGGAGTTCTGTATGCTTCGTACATCTGCATATCATTTCCTTTTTCTATACTTGGGAAAATTTCCTTAATTTCTGTGAATAGCCTTTGCAATTCCTCTGTTTTGATTCCTGCTTCTTCATTCACATGCTTTATTCTTAAGTTATAGATCCTCTTGTCATCTTCCAGTCTTTGTATCTTTACTGCCTGCTCCCTTGTTATTTTTAAGAGATCTTCCCTTTCGTGATCACACATTGCAAGCCTGTGTTCAATTTTTGATAGTCTATGTTTGGTTTCTTTCAAGCAGTTTTGCCAGCTTTCTATGGAGCTTTAGTTTCCTGATAATCTCTTTGAATTTGCTTCATTAATTCTAGGGATTTTTTGTAGTCTTCATTAAACATTTCTCTCCTTTTGTGTTCCTCCATTCTTCTGTCTGTGTCTTCTTGAGAGGTGCCCAGTCTTTCTTTTATTAAGCTACTTATCTCTTGTTTAATTTGAATTAATATTTCAGTTTTGATCCTGCTTACGGGGTCCTGAAGATATCTGTTTATGTCCACTAATGCTGTGTTTGATGTTGCATGTTTGCTGCCCTCAATCTCTTTTGTATTTACCTCTCCTGGATCAATGTTCTCAGTGTTGGGGGCTGGAGTTTTTTTCTTATTTCTCCCTCTTGTCATGATTTTGGTTCCTTCCATACAAGTGTATAGTGCAATTTCCAGCCCCTTTTCTTGTTGGTTAAAGTTCCTCTAGAGGATGTAGGCTAGGAGCTTCTGACCTCTGCCTTCTGCTATCAGAGATTGAAGATCAAGCATGGACAGTGTGCGCTGGCTCCTCCCCTCCAGGGCAGTCAACCTTTGCAGGCCTTCACTGTGTCAGTGTGCAGCTGTGCTCAGGGAATTAATTTGTAGCAACCCACTGGGTCCCAGCCAGGGGCACAGCCCAATCCAAGCAGATTCCACCAATCCGCTTGGTGAGGGGAGCAACCAACTAAAGCCACTCCCTATGGAGTTAAGGCTGTCCTGCCCAAATCCAACATGTTGTCCAGTCAGTTGCCCCTTTCCCTTGGGAGGGTCTTATTCCCATCACTCACCGTGTGTTGATGCTGGTTCCTGAGAACTGCTGAGCTCCCAGACCTCCAACTTCAGCGTGGCTGTGGCACAAATTCATGGTACCCCTGGGTGGGTCGCCACGCTCTGGCCCCTCAAGCCAGTCCCATCGGCGCAGTTCGGTCCGTCAGGTCAGTCTCGGGCAGGAATTCAGGTGGCTCAAGGAGGGCGCTGTGCTTGCTGATCTTAGCTTCATTAATGGTAGCCCTGGGACCTCATATTTGAGCATTTTTTAAAACTTCAGTTTCTTCCTGGGTTGAGAAAGTCCATCTCTCTCTGTTTGGGTCTCTCAAGGGTGTTAAACTCTGGCATTTAACCTGTCTCTCTCAGAGAGGATCTCTCTCCTGCTACCTACTGGTCCGCCATCTTTGGAAACATGTACACCATTTTTGTATCCTCGTATTGAAATTATTGCTAAATAATAATTTGTTAATTTTCCCAGTAAGTTCTGAGATTTAGAAAAGAGGGTATGTGTCTTATTTGAATTGGGTCTTTATTGTATTTAACCTGAAAGGAGGTGAACATTCTGAAGGAGTTCAATTCAGTGGAAATTGTTAAGGAAAAGACTGCTATAATAAAACAAATAAAAACAAATTTTATTATAACAGCTATTAAGCAATAGCTACTAACTTACCAGTCTACATTTAATACTTACCTCTACATTTTAGCACTCTGAAATCATTTACAATAAAACATTTTATTCAAAGTAAATACTCTAAATTAGAAATGAAAGACTTACAAATTCACTCACTACATATTTACTAAGCATCTAGTAGAAAAAAGGTAGTCTTACTGAGATGCAATTTTATTTTACTGTACTTACAGAAATTTTCTAGTGCTTCTTTCCCAAAAGTTATAGTAATTATATTTTATCAATATTCATGCATGATAGAGAAAAGTACAATGTCATATTTATCAACAAAGGCAATGAAATGTTTCATTTAGCTCTTCATAGAGCAATCAGTCATATGTCAACAAAGCATAATTAAAATCTCATTTTTTACTTTTCCCTGAGTTTATTACAACCAAAGAGAGAAAGATATATATTTATCTATGTACATTTTTAATATACCAAATCAGACCTGAAAGTAAAAAAAATAAAAAAGAATAGCAATTTAAACTTCAATCCTAGTTGTCCTCTTACAAAAAACAGTCTTCAGGTATATTAATAGAGTAGTAAGATAAAATTTTAAAAACTCAACTATAAAAATGTTAGCATAATTCATGTAAATTTAAAATAATACTTTAGATGGTGATCACATAAAAGCAAATAAACTGCTAAGAAATGGGGATTTCCCCATCCAACTCCTTTTTTCCTTCTTTCCTGAGTATTGGCTGAGCAGTTATATCGAGCAAAACCTTGTGATGTTCAGGGAACGAGTCAAGTATGTTATTTTAGGTAGTGGTCAGGAAAGGGCTCTCTGAAATCTATTTGAATTGATTACTAAATAACTTGGAATTGTGAGCAGCTTGAAGATTGAGACTGAAGAGATATAAGTGATGCAGGAGGAGGAGTAAGAATAAAGACTCCAAGATGAGGTCCAGTCAGCATGCTTTCAGCAAATAAATAAAGGATATTTGGAGCTTTGGAGACCTGTTGAATGAGGTAGGAATTTAATCAGGTGGATGACCATGACTGTTATTGAGTCTTTCAGACCATGGTGACAAGACACGATTTTATTTAAAATGTGTTCAAAGGCCATGTGCAGTAGCACATGCCTGTAATCTCAGCACTTTGGAGGCTGAGGCAGGAAGACTGCTGTGAGTTCAAAGACAGCCTGGGTTACATAGTGAGTTCAATGTCAGCCTAAACAACATAGTGAGATCCTGTCTCAACAGCAACAACAACAGAAACAAACTAACAACAACAAAAACCCACAGAAAAAAATCTAACTAAAAAAATGTGTTCAGAAGCCAATAATGACATTTAGGCAGGGAAAGTTTGTGAAATAGTTCCTATCATAGAAAGATCTCGTTGGCTACTGTACGGAGAAAGAACCATAGAGAAAAAAGGAAAGTGATTAAGAGGGCATTACTTAAATTTAGGCCACCAGCAGTGGTGCCTTAGATTTCTCTCCATGTAAGTAGAGAGAAATAGTTAAATGAGAGACACATTGTAAAACAAGGCTGATGAGATTTGAGTTTAAATTAGCTCCAGGAAGACTGAAGAATAAAATAATGATGAGTCATGTTTAAATGATGAAGTGAATAGTGTTCACTTAAGAGTTGAGTTAGTTGGGGGAGACAAAAGTCTGTGGGGGGAATTGAGAGTCCAGCATAAGGTACACATGACACATCAATGTGGAACAGATGAAAAGGCAGCCTGACATGCATTCAGAGGACACACTAGGATGGAAGACACGAACTTAAAAGTGATCATCTTATAAAAGGTGTTTAAAGCTTAGGGAGTAGATGAGATTCTCTAAGAAAATCTCTTTTCTTTTCTAAGTTTTTTCCTCTTTGAGCCTAAATACAAAGGAAAAAATTATTATCAACTTATATTTTGTACTAAAAATAAAAGTTTGTCAAGTAAAAAGCGATCCGGCCCGCGGATCAGTCCGTGGGTCTAACCTGGAAGGGGAACGGGGATGGGATGAGAGCGGGACAAGAGGAAAGAGAGACGGAGACAAGTCAAGCAATTCCAATCAAGTCTCGTTTATTGAGGAAGTGAACATGGCTTATATAAAGGGCAGAAATGAGGGAGTAAGATCATATGACGTAGTCGGGTAACTAGGTAACTATGGGTGATATTAACCCTTTTGACGGGAGTATCTAAGCAACAGTTGGGCGGGCTTAACTTTCTGGCGGGAGTAACTATGGGCGATGGTGGGAGGAAGTATGTCATCAGGCAGAGATGTTGTGAAGAGACCGGATAGGTTGCAGTCATGTCTGGCCAGGCAGAGAGGATCATAGGTAATGTAGGTAGACGCACAAAATGCCCATAGGAGGGCAGCATGGGGCAGCAGCAGGGAGGCTATCCCGCCACTCCCTACATCTCCTCCCTTATCATTTTATAAAATCAGGAGTATGGCAGGCCTTGTGAAGACGGCGCCTGTCTTGGGACATGGACTCCATATGTGAACCCGACCAAGCCTTACCCGTCATGGGCCTGCAGGACAGCAGTTGGTCCTGTGCCTGTCTTAGGTGGCTGGTGGTGTAACACAAATGTCCAAGTTGCCCATCTCTGGCTGCCCATCTAGTACCTCAAGGCATTTGGGCCACATCATCAATATGGGCCATTTGTGGGAATCGTTTCCCGATAAGTTTGTTGATCTGCCATCTCCAGCTGATGATAATGTACATGAATGGGCTTTGCCATGAATGCGTCAACTCTATCTTTAAGAAGCCTTATGATCCTCTGGAATATGCAAGGGCCAACAGTTAGAAATAACAATAAGGCAGCTAGGGGTCCCAAAAGGGGCGCAATATAAGGGAAGAGCCCCCCCCCCACATGGAGGAGAAGGGACTAGTAGCCATTTGTTGCCGACGTTGTCGGAGTCGATCTTCTAGTTCTTGGAGTTTTCCGCGCACAAGGCCGGACTGGTTGACATAAAAGCAGCACTTTTCCTGTAAGGCAAGACAGATCCCTCCCTGTTCTGCTGTGAGTAGGTCTAATCCTCGTCTATTTTGTAGGACGACCTCTGCTAAGGAGTCTAGTTGATTTTGGAGAGTCTGTATAGTGAAGGATAAGGCT
>PVJX010046550.1:0-12246 GCA_004027295.1 Dolichotis patagonum | reverse complement strand
ACATATAAAGAACTGAAAAACATTAAGCCCCCCAAAATCAAAGACCCTCTCCATAAATGGGAATCTGAGATGAACACACAGTTCTCAGATGAATACATACAACTGACAAATAAATACATGAAGAAATGTTCACCATTACTGGTCATTCGAGAAATGCAAATTAAAACAGCATTGAGATTTCATCTCACTCCTGAAAGAATAGCTGCCATCAAGAAATCAACTGATAACAAATGTTGGTGAGGCTGCGTGGGGAAAAAGGAATACTGCTCCACTGTTGGTGGGAGTATAGACTGGTGTAACCACTATGGAAATCAATATGGAGAATTCTCAGAAGACTAGGACTGGAAGCTCCATTCAACCCAGCTATTCCCCTCCTGGGTATTTTCCCAGAAAAACTGAAAAGTTCATATCACAGTGATATATGTGCAGCCATGTTTATAGCAGCACAATTTGTAATAGCTAAATCTTGGAAACAATCAAGATGCCCATCAACTTCAGAGTGGATGAAAAATATGTGGTATTTTTACACAATGTAATACTACTCAGCTACAAAAAACGGTGATCCTGAGGCCTTCATAGGGAAATGGAGACAACTTGAGACTATCCTCATTATTGAAACAAATAAAAATCATAGCTATAAATATCACATTGTGTCTCTAGTGTAAAAAGTAAAAAGAACTGTAGGAGTAATAAAACCCAAAATGCATAATTGCTACTATAAAAAAAAGAGGAAAAGAAAGTGCTCTAAAGAATATAACTGCATGTATGTTTAAGTGTGTAAGATAGATGACCATATTGCTGAAAAATGAAAACAAACCTTTTTGAATGGGTAGAGGAAGGGAATTTGAACAGATGGGGATGGGGAAAAAAAGAGGAATTGAGATATGTCATGTACAGGCACAAATTCTCTATGAGTGTGATCATAATGTATAACTAAACGGTACCAACGATTTAAATAAACTAAGAACACTTGGCTTGAACTTCACATTGCTGTCCCGTGGATCTGGCTTCCCAGAGTGCTAGAATTATGAGTCTGCACCACACTGAGCAATTCCACCTTGTCTTTATTCCAGCACCCAGTGATGGGCACACAGGCTCTTTCCAGAGCTTAGCTATTGCCATGTCCATGCATGACCTGCTCTTAATGCAAGAATTACCAAAATTTGCTGGTTTTAACTCTTTTCAGACTTTACCCAGGAGGTATACCTGGATCAAATGGAAACTTCTATTTTTACTTTTTGTGTCATCTGTATGTTGATTATCATCATGATTCTATTTTACATTGTTACCAACAATATATGAGGGTGCTTTCTAAGTAGTTTAACACACATGCAGCTCAAGCCGGGGATATAGCTCAGTCGCAAAGTGCCTGCCAGGCAAGCACAAGGTCTTGAGTTCCAGTCCTGATACCCACCTACCCCACCCCACCCCACCAAAAACAAAACCACAAGCAGCTCGATTTTCTGGAGGACATTTTGAAAACATCCATAATAGCAACACTAGCATTCAATTGCACTTTGAATAGTACTTCCTTGTTAGCAGGTTTCTAGATAATGAATGTCACCTATTTACATGCATACATAGATATTTTAAAGATGAGTTACTGCAAAAATTCAAAATTTACTCTTTTCTCATATACCTATAAACAATACTCAAATGCAATTTCATACATTTCCACATGTTGACTATGACACAATTTATTTATATTGACATAGCAGATAGTATCACTTGTTGTATAATTGTATCAGTACTACCTCAGTTTCTTGATTGGAATATTTTTATATTTGTCATATTATACAAAATCAACCTGCATGCATCTCTGGAAATTATTGTGAGATGAAATAAATTGGAGCCTGCCAGGCAGGTGGTGCACACCTGTAATCCAAGCACTTGGGAAGCGGAGGCAGGAGGATCGTTGCAAGTTCAAAGCTAGCCTGATATATGGTGAATTCAACCCCAGCCTAAGCTATACAGCAAGATGCTGTCTCAAAAATAAATAAATAAATAAATAATAAAAATGTAAAAAGCAATAAATTTGAACATGACCTCACTTCTTCAGCTCTCGTGGTTGTAATATTTCTGGTCACATACCAACTCCTGAGGAGTATTCCTTTTTCTTGTGAGTGCACATTACCTTAGATTTCTTGAGCAACTTTTGTACTCTTCTGCAATTTTCTGGTTATTCCATGTTCTTCCTGAATTATAGATATGGAAATATAAAATGTCACTAAATCATTAAGTAAAAATTAATCGATTCCAGTTAGATACCTGGTATACTGTCACCAGGCCTGAGATATGCTTCAAAATGTTCTAATATTCTCTTTATTTAAACTTCATCAGGGAGCAAAAACCAATGCTCTGTGTTTGTATAAATAAGAAAAGGGTGTCATCCTTACCGACAGCAGTCACATTCATAAATGTTTCCCACATCACATCTCTGTAGAGCTTCTTTTGGGATGGATTCAGCAGAGACCACTCCGCCATGGTGAAGTTCACAGCTACATCCTCAAAGGTCACTGCCTCCTAAATAATGACATGTGTCCTGAAGGTTCAGACTCACACCTTGAGAAGTCCCAACTCCTCTCATAAAAAGCTGCACTGAGATAGAGTTCTTCAAATATTAATTGCATATTCTGGTCATCAAACTCATGTGTATGCAAATATTATCACATGGTAATTCTGATGGTAGAATGGAACCCACTGCTAGAACAACAGCAGAATAGTAGCCCTGGTTGTCATACAGGGTCACCCACATTGCATTTGTGCCCTGCCTCTAAAGCAGAGTTCATGGATGGAGCCTGTAATTCACCATCCACAAAACAGAGGCAGACAAATATCTAATGAATGGTTCTGACAGACCACACATTACATCTCTTTTTAAATCTGTTTATTCATAACATTGAGTCTGTCTTTGTTTGTACTTAGGCAGCATTTTGAAACTTGAATCTGATTTCATATAGAAAAAACTTCATTGAATATTAATCAAAGTTTATGAATTATTAGACTGCTAATGGGAACACAGTTTTATTGGAACAAATTTATGGACAATAAAAATAGGGGAAGTTTGGGCCAGGGATTTAGCTCAGTGGCATAAGCACCTGCTTAGCAAGCACAAGGTCGTGAATTCAATCCCTGGTACAAAAAAAAAAAGGAAGTGTGACACATTTATTATTTTCTAGCTCAGTGACATCATACAATGACCTTGTACTGTGATATAAGAAATACTAGGATTGTATAAGGAAGGGTAATAAGGGTAAGAATATGAATGAAATATGATAAATGCAATGAAAACCACAATATCACAAAGTAACTGGTCACTACAAACAAAAGGAAAACTTCAATCCAGTGTGATGGCGTATGGCAGCTATCGCAGCCTTGGGAGGCTGGTGTAGGATTCCTATGAATTTAAGAATTGCCATGAGTTCAATGTTCAGCCTGGCTATGTCATAAATTCAAGGCAGTCAAGATTAAACAGTGAGACCCTGGCTCAAAGTACACCCCCATAAAAAGGAAAACAAAAATGTTGTGTGACTTATAAATTACACCTCTGATATGTTAAAAATTGTAGCTGTACAGTACAATAAAAGACTAACACCATGCAATATCTTGTAAGCAAAGTGATAGCTCGCTTAATATACATAAAAGACATTTCAATTCCATCCTTCAGGTCAGTGTGTGATTAGCAGAGAAAATAAAAAATGGATCTCAGAAAAGAAAGACAGTCTTCCCTGGATGCACACATAAACAGAATACTGATTCATTATGCAGCTGGTTTTACACATCTCTAAAAAAAAAAAAATCACAGTAAGTTCCATTTACTTTCAGGGGAGAACGACTGTGTAATTGGAAGTCTGGATTTGGAAAAATAAACCTCAAAGCCTTTGGAAACTGTTTCTGCAGAACAGCTACTAGATGTATAAGGAGAAACAAAAATCTCTGAAAATCATGGGAGATGAAAAACAAAATATTTGCTGGGCACATAATATAAAGAATTTGTACTCATAAGCAAAATAAATCAAACTCACATGTATAAATACCATATAGCCTCCCTAGTGTAAGAAATCGTAAAAGTACATAAGATTTTAGGGTAATCATGATTCCCCGTTACATTGCTTTGAAGCCTTATAATGTTTTCATTCATCAGTTGGAATGGTTTTATTCTGTTTTGCTTGATTTTATTATGTGTGATGGTATGAGCAGCTATTTTGAAGAAAACAAGACATTATGGCAGCCATTGCTGATTTACTATCATCTTACTTTGAAGTCCTACCATGCTTTTGTTCTTCTATTACCATTGGTTCTATCATGTTGTCTTATTGGATTTTAATATGTGTGATAGTATAAACAAATTTTTTATGGAAAATGAGATATTATAGTAGCCCTTGTTCATTGTCTGTTATTTGGTTCAGAATGCCCTGTAATACTTTAATTCTCTTGAATGGTTTTATACTATTTTGTTATGTTTGATATTATTGTGTGTGAAGCTATGCTCAACTATTTCAAAGAAAGAGACATTATGGTAGCTACTGTTAATATCCAGTTGTCTTGTTGTGAACTGCTGTGTTGCTTACATTGTTCTGTTCTGATCTGCTTTGTTCTGTCCTCTTTTGTTTTATTCTCTTTAAAATAAAAGTTTTTTAAAAAAGAATTTGTGTAAAGATCAATGAACACAAATCTAAAAAGTAACTACAAGTCTGACTCAAGAGAAACACTGAATAGAAAACAAGATCCAAATCTAACTTGAGAAAATCACTGAAGAAAACCGAAGTATGGAAGAACAAGTAGATTTACTCAAGAAGCGAGAACCAGCCGCTACACTCAACAGTCATCTCCTTTACTTTGGAGCTCACCAAAAGCCAGTGACTCATTTCCAGTGTCTAGAGAATATAGTGAGTTATTATTCCTGGGAATAGATGTGTATCTTTTCCAGTAAAATTGAAAACTGGGAACTGCATGACCAATGGAATGCACAAGAAAGGACCTCGCCCCTGATTCACATATCAGCACTTGTGAAAAATAGTGAGACATAAAGAAACAAAGCAATCCCTCACAAGATTTCTGTAATATTTACTGAAAACTTAAAGGAAGAAAGTTAAAAGAATACTCTTCGTGGGAAATCACACGTGGCAAACTATGGAAAATTTGCCAAAGGAGGAGAGTGGTCATCAATAAGCAAAAACAACTTGGAACACGCAGGGTATCTCATCCATTGCCCAAGGCCCAGCAAATAAACATTCTCAACACACTCAAGACATTTTCATAGCTATCATTAAATCTCACCAAAAATTTTGAGAATAAATTTATTATAAAATAGTGTATTACCAATAAAAAGTCCAAATTAATCTCCATCTCCATCTGTTTGCCTTCAAATGTGAAAAGATGAGACACAATTCACACACTAGGGGGCAGTAAGTAAAGATCAACTGCAGATCAGACACCTACTCATCATCAGCCTCGTTTTTGCAACCAGTTTTTCAATGTACAACAGAAAGAGAAAATGTTCCACTTTACCTCAAAAATGATCAGATGAACTTCACAGTAACAGAAGACATATTTATATAACTTTTCCTAAATTTCTTTCTTTAAAGTCTATAATCTTAGACTCACTTTCAAATAAGCCAGAAAATAACTAACATCACACCAAGAATATCCTCAGAGGAAAACCACCAATGCCACCAGGTGGCAGCCTGCTCTGACTGCCTTCCATCATCCCCCACTTTCCCACGTTGTATCTACTCCTCCTCGCTTCTTCCCACACAGAAAACTCTTTTGTGTATCCGCAGCTATGCATGCAGACCTACACTTGCTGCTTTCTCCCAATGCAATACTGTTTTCAATCAAGGTCCAACCTCATTTAGCAAGCTCTTTTTTCAACCATATCTAATAACTTTGAATGAACTATAGCAATTATGTGAGCAATGCTATTTTTCTCTCTGCACTCATCTACAGTATTGCATGTACACGTGAGAGTGCCCTACCTCAAGAAGATCAAAAGTGTGGGTTTAACAGGAAGATCCTTCTAGAAGATGTCCTCTACAGCACTATCCCACCTTTCCTGATTTAAATGGGTAAACATATTGTATTGTTATTTTTCTCTTGTTGCTGAGACAAAATACTCAACACCCAAAGTTAAAGGAGGAAAGGTTAATTTAGCTCTCAGTTTGTAGAGGTTTCAGTCCATAATCAGCTGGCTCAAAGGCAGGATGGTGTGACATTGGGGCAAGCATTCATGGTGGCGGAAGACAACAAAAGCAACAAGAGCAAAAAGGGAGAAACAAGCCTCTTTCTGCCCTTTCTATCTTATCCAGACTGCTGGGGGTTAGGGCAGTGCTGATCCAATTTGTGGACTGATTGAGAAATCACCCAGCCTTAACCCTAACACCCTTAATCCCAGCATTGAATTATGAAACTCTAGATTTAGCTACCTCTGGAAAAAGCCTGTCTCTCAAAACTGCATGAGGCTTTAGGGGAACATCTAGACACTTATCATAACACATAGCATCTAATTTTTGGTATTATAAACTACAAAATTTATTTATGGATTAGTTCACTCATTTATTGCATGGCTCTGGATATAAAACAGGAGTTTACACAGGCTTGGCAAGTGACTGTTATAGCTGATACACTGTCAGCTTAAGAAGTTTAGAAGTTCAACTGAGAAACTCAGCAGGGAACCAGGATCTTTACTTTGTAAATATCCTCATCCTGTGCAAGAGGAGGGCACGGAGATTTTGTGAGTGCTACACCCACAAAGAGGAGGAACGGTGGGTTGCTTGTGTACAGTATAAGGGAGGAGAAGAGGCTTGTTTTCCCCTCTTCTACTCTGGCTGCTGCCTTGCGGTGCTGCCCCAGAATCATGCAACCTTGCCTTGGATCAAGCCAGTTAGGGACTGAAACCTCCACAAACAGTGAGCTAAATAAACTTTTCCTTCCTTCATTTTGGGTGTTGGGTGTTTTGTCCCAGCAACGAGAGAAGAGTAACCGAGACAGTGACCAAACACCAATTTTCATCATAGGCAATGCCTGAAATGTTTCTTAAAAATTGTATGGGATTTTTAAGCACCATAACTATAATGACTGTGGAATTGTGAAGATGTGTTTATTAATTTTGGAATTTGCCATCATCACAATCTTAGAATGAAAGATACAACTTACATGTTTGAGATCTCATATTTAAACTTTTAACAAGTATAGCATAATTAGGTGTCTGAGTCACTTGCAGTCACGGGGACAAAATATCCAACAACCTCATCTTAAAGAAGGCTTTATGGTGACTCAGTTTCAGGTCATATTCTCCTGGTTCCAAGGTAGAAACTGGATGGCAAAGTGGCAAGATAGGGTAATAGGTACTCAAACCACAGCAGCCAGAGAAGAGGGAAAGCGAGGTGTAGTTACAGACATGGCCCTAGTAACTCATCTCCAGCAAACTCCACCTCCTACCAGCAGAGTCAGATACTGAGCACATCAGTGAACAAATCTGCTGAAGGACAAGGTCCACAAAAACCAACTTTCATACTTGTGGGGCTCCAGACACTGAGCTGGAAATGTGGAGTTCTGCTCCCAGTAAAATCACCTCAATTACATAAGACAAGAAGCTGAGGTCCTAGCAGAAGTCTCAGCCCACTTGGTGGGCCAGAAAGAACCAAATGTATACCAGGAATAGTTGACATACAGGAAGCCTGAATCCTGCCAAAGCTAGTTCTGTCTACGTCCTACCAGAAGGAGGTGTCTTTGCTCTTTGGTCCTGCACAATCACCTTTTGGGGATCAAGGGTTCCCAGGTCCGTCTCATGCAATCAGTCAGCAGAACCCACAGAGCAAGTCAGCCTGAGTCTGCTTGGGAGTCACTCAGCAACACAGTGGGAGCTTCTAACTCAGGTGCCTGACAAAAAAGGATTCTATTCTCTGTGTTTCAGTGTGGGTTTAACAGGCAGCTCCTTCAGGAGGTGACCTTAGCAGGAACACTTCTCCTCCCTTGCTAATACATTCTCATCCCCTGCCTCTTCCTCAGCATTCTAAACTCCATGGCAAGCTTCACTTCAATGGTGCAACTGTAAAGAAGTTTACTTAGCTAGCTTATAAATAAGGCAGCTAGGTAGGGAATGGACCTGAGTCAGAGTTCAGAAATTAGTAATTTGATAAGAATTAAAATGAGAATAGACAATTACCTTGCACTCTGAACCAAGAGTGAACTTCGTCTCTTACAAAGAATGCGGACTCCTCTCTACTAAAAGAAATTGCAGTCACTCCCTACTAAACTGACTTTTCAGGAATTTAAAACACAAAATGCCCAGTTTTTCTCTAAAACTTATTTGCTTTAAACCCTGCATGCTGAAGAAATGGTCAGAGAGGCTGAGTTCCAAGTGGCTGTTTTGGCCGGGCATAGTGGCTCAGGGCCATCATCCCAGCACTCCAGGCTCAAGAAGGAGAATCACCAAGAGTTCCAGGCCACCCTGGGCTACACAGCTAGTTTATCTTAAAATAAATAAATAAATGCTTTTAACTCCAAGAGCCATGTGTAGCAGGTGCTCACTGAACAACTGAGCAATTACTGTGCTCTGCTTGTTCATAATTCGCACTGTGCTGTGCACCCGCACAGCCACCCCTTTGGGATATCTCCCAGCACTCAGGAGCTATTCTGATTCCTTATTTCCAATATAATCTCTCTTAACTTCCTTCTTCTGGTCGACACTTCATTCCTCAAAGTTGTGAGATTACGAGCTTTGTTCATGGGGTAACATCATTGCAAATAGAGATCTCAGGTGAATGACTCAAGTGACAATTTTTTCATTACTGAGTTCGGAACCTGGGTTTGCCCCCCCCCCCAACCCCCTTGCTTTCCTCAGACTAGTGGAGACCCAGCTGTGCCTGAGGCCACCATGAAGGCCTCATTCTTGGCTGGCAGTGCCACCGTGGGGACAGTAAGCTAAGGGACCAGAACGCACCCCGTTTTACCAAGGCAAAAAGGGAGAGATGCTAAGGCGGGGCCAAAGACTTAGGAAGACCTCCGGGCATGCAGCTAAGCAGGGAGTCTGTAAACTGCCATAGCGCTTTCTAGCCGCTTTCTTCCAGGACCCACACAGTTCCATCCCATCTCCATCCCCCTTCCCGTAACATCACCATTGCATGGCTTGAGGGTCCCCGAGGGTCCTTTGAATGCAGCCCGCAGTAAGCAGAAGTCATACAAAAATGTGGCCCCTTTGACTCGGGGCTCTCAGCAACTGACAGGACCTGTGCACTTTGGCGCCATGACACAGGAAGTACCGCCCCCCCTCAGCGCACCTGATTGGGTAGTTCAGGTATTACCCGCCCACTGAGCTGTGTAAAAAGAAGAGAAACAAATCTCTTCCTGCAGGCTTACAGCCCCAGGAACTACTGGACCAGTTTCTCTTCCATCCTGTTAGTCTCACCTCTCATGAAAAAGACTTGCATTTAAGGGTTTTATTCCTAGCCCTTCATCGCTGCCCTGGTTTTCTAAATGGACTCAGTGGACTCTTCCTGAAAGTAGGTCACAAGTGTGCTAGGGAAGTTCCAAGTTCACTGTCCAAAGGCAGACTTAATCCCTTGATGTTAGAAACCATCATGAGTCCAGGCCATTTCAGAACAAAATGGAATAAAGGGGGGCTGCCGTTGGAAATAAGACAGTCAGTTTCGTTGCCAAAAATTTAACCCCTCTCTCAGTCTACTCATTTTCATTCAAGTAAATTAAATTAATGTATGTACCCCAAGGGGAATACAATTGTATAAATGAAGAAACTAGAGATAAAAGATAGTGAATTTCTAGAAAAAGTAAAGATGAAAGCTGGGCTTGGTGGCCAATAATCCCACCACTGGGGAGGCTGAGGCAGGAGGATCACAGAGAGGAGACCATCCTCAAGCTGAAAAGTGAGCTCAAGTCCAGACTTAATTTCCAAGTGAAACCTTGTCTCAAAAAGAGTAAAGATTAAAGAAAAACCAAGTCCTTCAGACAAGCTTCATACTCTATCCAGGGTCATTAAAAATACCTGAGCTCTAGAGATAAGCACTTAGCCACACATGAAGGACAGAATGATTTCTGAAACAGAGCCTCACACTTGATCCACTTGATCACTCTGGTTATAAGGTTGAGATATAAAAGGACTTTAGACTGTAAGCAAAAAGTTGTGTAAAATTTTTAGTACTAAATTAATTGAGAATTATACAAGTTACCTTTGGCCTCTATTCTTACAAGAGATGTACAATGTGGTGACTGTTAGCTTATGGATATTTATTATTATGGTGAATTCAAAGTGTGCATACATTCTCTCTCTTTCTCTCTCTCTCTCTCCATATATATATATATATATATATATATATATATATATATATATACACGCTTTCTTTTCTATGCCTTTTTTCCTGTTGAAACCCCTCAAACCGTAGTCTTGAAACTTCACTTATTTTAGGGCCTATAGATTATAGTTTAGACACCTCGTTAACAGTTAGACCTCAAACAGTGAGTGAACATCCCCCAAATCCCCCAAAAGCCTCCTCCTCTCTCTTACTTGGCCATAAAAACTATGGAAAAGAAAACAAACAGGTTTATCTCAAGGCCTCAGACTGTGTGGTGCCCACATTCTGTGTGTCAATTAACCAGATGTGTAAGAAGGTCTTGTAACATTCAAAAGCAATGATACTGCTGCAAAGGTGGGATCCATGGAAACCCCCTGACCACGTGAACTCATACAGGTGTGTATATAAGAGAACAAAGGAATCATGCCAGCCAACCAGTAGCCACGGTTTCAATAACAAAAGCTGACTGACCACTGCAGTTTGAAATAAACCTCACTTGGTGTCTTGTGTGTAAATTTTTTGAGAATGCCGTGACAACAGGAAATTAATAATAGTCAATATGCTGCATATTATTATCTTCAAAAATAGTTGTTCAGAGTACAAGATATGGGCATGCAAAACAGATCAAACAATATAAAGCAATCACAGTTTCTTTCATTGAATTAGTAGGATCAATAGTACACTTATCTTAGTTATCTTGTGAGTGTGTGTATATATATATATATTTTTCCCTTCCTTCTTATGTCTTTTCTCCCATCCCAGTTGTTCTTTCCTTGTGAGCAGTTTCATTCTCTTTCACCATATCTATTGTACCTTTTGGATCTTATTTAGTCTTTTAGTTTCTTATGCAAGGAAGACAATATGATGTTTACACATGTGAGTCTGACTTATTTCACTTATGATTATGATCTCTAGTTGCATCCACTTACCTATAAAAGTCTCTGGTTTATTCTTCTTTATAACTAAGAAGTACTACACTGTATAAAAATACCACATCTTTTTATTCATCCCTCAGTTGATGGACATTTGGGTTGTTTCCAAGATTTAGCTATTACAAATTGTGCTGCTATGCACATAGGTGCACATATACCACTGTGGTATGATCTTTTTAATTCTTCAGGAAAATACCCAGAAGGAGAATAACTGGGTCAAATAGAACCTTTAATCCTAGTTTTTTGAGAAATCTCCATACTGATTTCTACATTGCTTGCAGCAGTCTACACTCCCATCGACAGTGGAGAAGGGTTCCTTTTTCCCCACAGCCACATAAGCAGTCACTGGTTGATTTCTTAATGATAGCCATTGTTTCTGGCATGAGATGAAATCTCAGTGTTGTTTTAATTTGTATGTATCTAATGACCAATGATGCTGGTGATTTTTTCATATATTTATTTGCCATTTGTATTTCTTTATCTGAGGAATAGGTATTCATCTCAGATGTCCATTTTTTGATTGGGTCTTTGCATTTTGGGGTCCTGATCTTTTAAAATTTTTTATCTGTTCTAGATAGGAGTGCTGTGATGGACAGTTGACTAAGATTTTTTCCCAATTCTTGGGTTTTCTTTTCATTGTTGGAGATTTCCTTGGACATACAAAAACTTTTTAATATAAAAAGACAAGATTCTGGCTGATGATTCTGTGAAGTATTCCCCATGTAGTTTGGTTTTTGTTCATGAACTGCCTATTCCTGCATCTTCAACATTTCTACCTGCTTAGTCCTCTAGCAGGTTCAGTGTTTCTATTTTTTTTTTAAATTTCAATCTTTTTTTTTATTTAAAAGAGAATAAAACAAAAGGGGGTAGTACAGAGCAGATCAGAAGAGGACAACATAGGCAACACAGTACTTTACATTAAGTCAACTGGACATCAACAGTATCTAACGCCATATCTTTTACTCTGCTATAGTTGAGCATAGTTTCAATTACAATAATATCAA
>PVJX010046549.1:0-12248 GCA_004027295.1 Dolichotis patagonum | reverse complement strand
TCCTGTTGCATGAAGTATTGTTTTCCATCCTTTGACTTTCAGTCTGTGAGTGTCCTTTTGGGTTAGATGGGTTTCTTGTAGACAGCATATGGTTGGATGTTGTTTCTTGATCCATTCTGCCAGTCTGTTTCTTTTGATTGGCGAGTTGAGGCCATTTACATTAATGGTTGTAACTGTTATATATTGGTTTATTGTTGACATGTTATCTTTCTGCTGTTGTGACTTTAGCTTTCCATTCTGTTTAATTGTCTGTCTTGCTTGGTGGTTTTCTCCCAGGTGTATCTAGAATGTCTTTCAGTATTCTTTGTAGGGTTAGTTTGGTGTTCATGAAGTTCTTCAGCTGTTCTTTGTCATGGAAGTATCTTATTTCTCCATCCATTTTGAAGGACAGTTTTGCAGGGTATGTCAGTCTGGGTTGGACGTGGTTTTCCTTTAGGATCTGAAAGACTTCACTCCATGCTCTTCTTGATTTCATTATTTGTGTTGAGAAGTCTGCCATAATTCTGATAGGTTTTCCTTTATAGGTGATCTCTCTTTTTTCTCTAACAGTTTTTAGTATTTATTCTTATGTTGGATTTCTTTGATGGTGATTGTTATCTGTCTGAGTGGTTTTATTTTGGTTATGGCTGTTTGGAGTTCTATATACTTCACTTATCCAGATGTCAGTTTCTCTTCTGATGTTTGGGAAGTTTTCCGCTATTACTTCTGCAAATATCCTCTTGATTTCATTTAGGCTGTCCCCTTCTTTTTCATTTATCCCTATTAATCTTATGTTGTTTTTCTGTGCATCGTCTTGCAAGTGTTGAATTGTCATTTACTGATTCCTTGTTATTCTTAAAAGATCTTGTCTTTCCTGCTCACTGGCTAGAATCTTATCTTCGAGGTCTGAAATTCTATCTTCACTTTCATTGAGGTGGTTTTGGCAGTTTTCAATAGAATTTTTGATTTCCTGTATATCTCTTTGAATCTCCTTTATGCATTCTGTTTGTTTCTTATATTGTTCTTTCAGGGATTCTATCTGTTTGCTTTGTTCCTCTAATTTTTTAGCTGTGTTTTCACTAGATGTGTTCACTATTTCTTTCACTATTTTTATCAATTCTTCTTTTACCTGGGCAAGTATTTCTGATTTGAATTTCTCCATCACTTTCCCTAGTTGCATCTTTATTTCATTTGATATCATTTCAGACATTTCAGGTGAATGGCTTCTTTTTTCTTCTATGTACACGGCTTCTATGCTTTCTTGGGGTGGGCTAGAGCTTTGAGCCTGCCTTTTGGTCTTTCCTTTTGTCATTTTTCTATATTTCCTTGCTTTGAGCAGTGTTCCAATGCTTTCTCTGCACGTGTGGTGAAATACCTTTTGCACCCTCAGTTCCTGGAGGGGCAGTGGGTCCCCCACAAGCTCTTGGCTTCCTCAAAGTGTCCTAACTCCCCTCTGTTGGCTCCTGGCTCCCTAAGTTGTAGGCGAGATGTTGGATGTGGTCAACCCAGAGCCTGTAGAATCCCAGGCAGGCCAGGCCATCGTACTTTGTCCCAGGCATGTCTCCAGAAGGTTCCCTGCAGGTGAAGGGTTTGCCTACAGGTCCCAAAGAGTCAGGCCAAAATGCTTGTTTCTGCAAATTTCCCAGCACCAAACAGATGTGGCCGAGATGCCTGTCTCCACAAAGATCCCAATCCAAACAGCACAGGCCACTCTGTGTGTCTGGGAGTTTCCTGGTCCCAAAGAGTCAGGCAGAGATGCTGGTCTCTTGGAGATTTCCTGGGGGTGAAGCCCTGGGCTATGGGCCCAAACAGACCTGCCCAAGATGCTGGTCTCTGGGAAGTTCCCTGAAGATGAAGGGCAGGCCTACCAGTCCACCACAGTCAGGCCGAGATGCTGGTCTCTGCAAAGTTTCCAATCCAAACAACCCTGGCCACTCTGTGGGTTCGGGAGGTTTCCAATCCCAAAGAGTCAGGCCACGATGCTGGGCTCTGAGAGATTTCCTGCAGGTCCATTTAGTGTAATGTTGGCTGATGGATTGTCATAAATGGCCTTTATGAGATTATGGTACATAACATCTATTCCGAGTTTCTGCAGAGCTTTTATCATGAATGGATGTTGGGCTTTATCAAAAGCTTGGGTGCAATGTAGCTGGATACAAAGTCAGTTCTCAAAAGTCAATAGCATTCCTATACACTAACAACAAAAATACTGAGAGAGAAATGAGTGAAGCCACATGCTTCACACTAGCCTCAAAAAAATGAAATACTTATGAATTAATCTCATGGAAGAAGTAAAAGATCTATACATGGAAAATTATAATACTCTGAAAAAGGAAATTGAAGAGGACCTCAGAAAATGGAAAGACATTCCTTCTTCATGGATAGGAAGAATAATGGCCATTCTCCCAAAATTACTACACAGATTCAATGCAATCCCAATCAAAATACCACGAATATACCTCACAGATCTAGAGAAATCACTCCTAAAATTCATCTGGAACCAGAAGAGACCTAGAATAGCAAAGGCAATTCTAAGCAGCAAAGGCAAGGCAGGAAGCATCACAATCCCTGATTTGAAGGGACAAAGCTACTGTAATAAAATCAACATGCTACTGGAACAAAAAAAGATCTGAAGATCAATGGAATAGATTGGAAGAGAGAACCACAACCACAAACACATTCCAGCACCTTATCTTTGATAAAGGGGCCAAATTCATTCACTGCAAGAACTATAGTCTCTTTAACAAATTGTGCTGGAAAAATTGGCTATCCATATGTAGAAGACGAAAACTAGACCCATGCTTATCACCATATACTAAACTAAAGTCTAAATGGATCAAATATCTAAATATTGAAACAGAAACACTAAATCTGCTGGAAGACAAAATAGGTAAAAATCTTGAAGACATAGGGGTAGGTAGAGAATTCATGAATAAGAACCAAACTGCATGGGAAATACTCCCCAGAATCAGTAACTGGGATTAATTTTATTAAAGAGTTTCTGCATGTCAAAAGAGATTTGCAGCAAAGTGAAAAGAAAACCCTCAAAGTGGGAAAAATCTTAGTGAACTATCCCTTAGAAAAAGGACTTCTGTCTAGAACTTATAAAGAATTAAAAAGAACGGACCCTCGAAATTCAAAGACCCAATCCAAAAACGGTCATCTGAAATGAATACACAGTTCTCAGATGAAGAAATATGAATGGCAAATAAATACATGAAACAATGTTCATCATCATTAGTCATTAGAGAAATGCAAATTAAAGCCACACTGAGATTCCATCTCACTACAGAAAGAATAACTGGGATTAAAAAAAAAAAACTACCAACAACCAATGCCAGAGAGGCTGTGTGGTAAAAAGGACCTCTTCTGCACTGTTGGTGGAAGTGTAGACTGGTGCAACCACTGTGAAGGTCAGTCTAGAGATTCCTCAAAAAACTGGGTTTGGAAGTCCCATTTGACCCAGGTATACCACTTCTAGGCATATTCCCAGAAGAACTGAAAACATCATACCACAGTGATATATGTGCACCCATGTTTATAGCAGCACATTTTGTGATAGACAGATCTTGGAAACAACCTAAGTGACCAGCAACTGAAGAATGGTTTAAAAAGTTGTGGTATTTTTATACAATGGAGTACTACTCAGCTATAAATAATGATCACATTGAGATATTTATAAATAAATGGACACAACTTGAGACCATACTCATAAGCAAAATTCATCAAACTCACAAGTATAAATACTGTATAGTCTCCCTAGTATGAGAATTGCTAAGAATGCATAAGATTTTATGTCAATCATGATACCCCATTACATAGCTTTGAAGCCTTTTAATGTTTTCATTCATCAGTTTGAATGGTTTTATTCTGTTTTGTTTGACTTTATTATGTATGTTGGTATGAACAGCTGTTTTGAAGAAAACACAATCTTAGGGAAGCCATTATTGATTTAATATCATCGTGCTTTGAAGTCCTCCCATGCTTTTATTCTTCTATTACCAGAGGTTCTATCACGTTGTGTCTTATTGGCATTTTAATATAATGTGATAGTATAAATTATTTTTTTGATGGAAAATGAGACATTATAGTATCCATTGATCATTTTCTGTTATTCGGTTCAGAATGCCCTGTAATTCTTTTATTCTTTTGAATGGTTTTATACTCTTTTGTTATGTTTGATATTACTGTTTTTGAAACTATGTTCAACTATAGCAAAGAAAGAGATATTATAATAGATACACTTAATTTCTTGTTGTCTTGTTGTAAAGTGCTATTCTTATGTTGTTCTGTTTTCATCCACTTTGTTCTATCCTCATTTGTTTTATTCTTTTTAAAATAAAAAATGCAAAAAGACAAATACACTTACAACTACCAAAGTTTAATCAGAACATTAAAAACAGGATACTCCTTCTAAAAGAAAAAAAGCAATCGAGTATTAAAACATTCAGAAACAGTGAAATACAGCAAATAATTTGTTATCAGTGGGATAAATACTGAGAAAGCCAAATGCAAGATAGGATAAAAGTGGAGATTAGAATGATAAAAACAATAAGATGAATTCCAACTTAAATAGGAAACAAAATACCCAGAATAAAATTCAACTTATAGAGAAGGACTACATTTTCTACTGAACATAATGTTGTTAGAAAAGGAAGTTGAATCAAGCAGTATAGACATAAATCTCATATAATAGAATATAGTATCCAACTTCACATGCAGTTAAACTTTTATTGGAGGACCACTGGATTTATTAGAAAACAAATATGTTTAATGCTAAAAGGGCTCCTTTCTCATGGAAAGTATGTCATGCCTTGTCCCAGTAAGAGAATTTCTCTTGGGCTTTAACAAAAATATGTAGCACTTATGGATAAAGATGCAGCCAAGAAATCCTGCACTGGAGGCCAAGATGGAGAAGACCTCCATCACCTTCCCCTTGCTGCTGTGGTACACAGGGAAGAAGGTGACCCACACACTGCAGAACACCAACATGCTGAAGGTCAGGAACTTGGCTTCATTGAATGTGTTCACGCAGGTTCCTGGCCAACTAAGCCACCAGGAAGCTGACCATGGCAAAGGAGCCCAGGTATCTCAGGACACAGTAGAAGGCAGTGAGGGAGCCCTTGTTGCACATGATGATGTTGTGACCAAGAGTGTACATCTGTGTCAATGTAGCATGGATTTGTCTCCATCCAGATGACACATAGAGTGAGTTGGATCTGCAAGCAGATGGGGATGATGTAGTTAGGTGCCCCTGATACCAGCAACTGGATCATCCTCCTGCTTGGAGTGGTGACCTTAAAGGCCAGGACCAGAGCAATGGTTTTGACTAACACAGTGAAAACTGCCACATTGAACACAACTGCAAAAGTAATCTGCTGGAGGATGCAGGTGACTGTGCTGGGATGTCAAATGAAGAGCAAGATGCAGAGGAAACAGAAGGTGAGGGAGATGAGCAGGATGTGGCTGAGAGCCCTATTGTTGGCATTAACAATGGGAGTGTCTCAGTGCCTCACAAAGACCCCTAAGATAGCAGTTGTGAGGACAGTGAAACTTAGGTGGTGCCAGCCAGAGCCTTCCCCAAGGGGTCTGCATGGTCCAGAAAAGTCATAGACCTTTTGAGGCAGTGCTTTCTCTGAATGTTTGCATACTGATGGCCTGGACACTTTACACACTGCTCCACATCTACCAAAAATGCAGTTTTTTCTATGGTTTCTGTAATTCCTTGTTACTCACAGCTTCCACCAAAATTAGCAGATGGGACTAGTTTAGCCAAACTCTTGTGTTTTTATGTGTCCAGTAATTCTAAATTGATATTGCTTTTATTCTCTAAAGTGCAGTAAACTCAGGTTATATTTATTCTCTCTTTTAATGGCACGTTCTTGTGAAAAATTTTCCATCTTCATGAACTGTTAAAGATCTACCCATCTAAACTAAATCTGTGCAAGCAATAACCTAGGTATCCAATCAGTGAGGAATCACTCACTCAGACACCACCATGAGCTACATTTTCTAATTTCCAGGGAAATTAATATGTACCAGGAGTCTCTGTAAAGTATAGTAAATTCTCTGAATATTTTCATATTTTACCAAAAACATGATGTAATTTTGATTGCATTTGAATGGTATCAGTAGAAATATCTTAAATGTTAACATATTATTATTGACCCTTTGATACAGATATATTTTTATCTAATGACTCATTTCACTTTTATGTTCTTAATGCTTTCTTGTTACACATGTCTTGGGGTAAAGTTTTGAAAACTTCACAATATATTTTTCTAAGTATTTTATACTTTGTAATATAAAAAATATACTGTGTTATACTTTGTAACCATTTTCTTTGAAAATTGAAATTCTGTGTTATTACTGAGGTAAATAAAGTATTGTTCACACATTAACCTGATATTCAAACAGCAATCGATTCCATTTATGATTAATTTTCTTGTATGTTAAACTTTCACATCACTATCATTCTAACATAACTGCTAGGTTTCTTCCTTTCCAATATGTTTAAGTTTTATTTCTTTTACTGACATTAGTGTATTAGCTAGCATCTCCAGCAGACTGCATATTAGACATGTTGAAGTGAAGAAATCTTACCTCATATTGTTTTAACATTCGATGATTTTGCAAACATTTTTGTCACATTAACAAAGTTTCTTCCTATTTTTAATTTAGTAAAATCTTTTGGCATTTATTTATAAATTCTATATAAATAAATGAATTGAATTCTCTAACATAGTACTTCATATACTGACATTACTTAGATTATTTCTAAAATCTAGTGCCCTGAATTATATCAAGTAAGCAAAACTTTTAGCACATTGTAGCTTCCTTAAAGTATTGCACAAATCAGAACTGTAGATGGGATTTTCACTTAAGAAGAAAAAGTTAAAGCATGAATGAACACATCCATAATCTCAGTGCTGAGGAAGTTGAGACAGGAGGAACCTTGCAAATTCCAGTCCAGCCTGTGATATATAGTGAATTCAAGGTCAGCCTGAACTACATATCAAAACCCTGTTTCAAACAAACAAAGCAAACAAAAAAAGGAGAAAAGTTGTTTGTGATATTTGATTTTACATAGTCATGCCTGAGTAACACAGAGAAAATTTAATAATAAAATAGAATGATTTTCTTTTTTTTTAAATTTTATTTAGAAAGAAAAATAACAAACAAACAAAACAGAAAAACAGGTAGCAACAATACAGAATTCCAAAGGAAACAAAAGAAAGAACAACAACAACAAAAAAACCCACTAAGAAATCACTAGTTACATACTGTCATCTTGTAAATAGTTCTTCAAGTTACAAAATTAAAGCATACAAAGTGGACATTCAAACAGTGAGATTATCAACACTTCTGCTCAACAATCTAACAAAAACAGTAGTATGGTCATCTATCTTCCACACTTAAACATACATGCAGTTATATCCTTTAGAACACTTTCTTTTGCTCTTTTTTTACAGTAACAGTTATCCTTTTTGGGTTTTATTACTCCTACAGTTCTTCTTATTTTTTTTTATTTTAAAGAGACTAGTGAGGGCAGAACAAAGCAGATCAGAACAGAACAACATAAGCAACACAACACTTTACAATAAGACAACCGGACATTAACAGTAGCTGTCAAAATATCTGTTTCTCTGCTATAGTTGAGCATAGTTTCAAATACAGTAATATCAAACATAACACAATAGTATAAAACCATTCAAGAGAATGAAAGAATTGCAGGACATTCTGAACCGAATAACTGTGATCAATGGCTACTATACTATCTCATTTTGAATAAAAAGATTTTTTATACTATCACATATATTAAAATCCCAATAAGACACAACATGATAGAACCGATGGCAATAGCAGAGTAGAAGCATGGTAGGACTTCTAAGGAAGAGGATATTAAATCAGCAATGGCTGCCATAATGTTTTGTTTTCTTCAAAACCACTGTTTATACCATCACTCATAATAAAGTCAAACAAAACAGAATAAAATGGAATGATTTTCCTATTTCCTATTTATCTGAAGCATTTTGAATAACTCATAACGGTATTCTCTTGAGTGATTATAAAGTGCACAGTAAAACTCTCAATCAACGTAAAAATTGTGTGAAAAAATAGCACAGATTCAACTTCAAAAGTAGATGTGGTATTTTGAACAATGTCCTTTAGGATTTACATATTAATTAATGAATCTCATTTATATTATAAGTACATAGCTATGGAAAGTATTTAAATTTTTTCAAAATGATTTGTACTTTTTCAGATATGTTTATTTTCAGTGTCTGTTGTGCAATTGATATCTTAACTTGTGATCAATTTTATCCAGGGATATTAATTTTATTTTGTTACTAAAGTCAATTTAATTTTGATTTTTTATGGCTTTTACGTTGTTCTAGTTTTCTGTTATTTCCTATCTTCTGTTTTTGTTGTTTCCTTTTCTGTTTTATTTCTTGTTTGTGTTGAACATTTCAGATTCAGAGCTTCACCTTAGCATTGCATAAACATACACATGTAATATAATACATACATATGTGTCTCCCGAGATAATGTCTACCCCAGCTCCCAAAGTTTAATGAATGGTATTTTCAGTTTCAATAGTTTGTAATTTCTGTTGCTTTCTTTTCTAGCAATCATGATTTTGAGAAACTTATATATTAAAACATAAAAGAATTGTAGTTGGGTGCACATTTTATACATGAACACACATGTAATGAAACTACTACATAACCAATTTGGTTTAAAAATACATATTATAAAATGCATGTATTTTAAATATATATAGTATGAAATTTAACTATATGTTACAGCATATTTTTAATTTTGGCAGAATTGCAAAATGTGGAAATTATACTCTGAGGTGAGATTAAGTCACATATGAGGACTAAACAACAGCAACAATAGTAATGACAACAACAACAGGAAAAATGGATAATCTAAGCACAGAAGTGATGTCAATGTGTTATGATTTAGTATAATAAATTCAAGCATTTACAAAGTGATAATTATGATGTATACAATTTTCAGGCTTGGTTTCCTATATACTCCCTAATCCAGATCCCGACTACCTTCCCATATTGAGCATTTTAATAACATTGATATTCACATTAGTTACTATGAATATTATATAGGTGGGCATGTGCCATGACATTTCTGTAGATCTCAATGAGAATTTATGTCCCCCTCATTCATCAGATACAAATTAATGCTACTTCTTCACTGAGGTTTAAGATATATTTTTCTGGGTATGGTGGCACATGCCTCAAATTGTTGCACTAAGAAGGCTGAGAAGAGGATGTCCATGAATTTGAGGACAGCCTGAGCTACTTAGTGAATTCAATGCATGTTTTATATTTAGAGACTGTTTTAAAGGAAATAATTAATAAATAAGTAAATAAAAAGTCTTTACAACATATTGTAGGTAGCATTTTTACTATATCTAGATCATATCATTACACTGCTACTCATTACTGCAGATTCATAGTTTTAATTTAATTTCCCGTCAATGCATATTTCCTCCTCTACACACCTGTGAATTGCCAGAAATTGGCTACAAGAAGCTAAGACCTTCTTTGAGTCAGCATGATGTAAAGGCTTCCTTGGGTAGAGCTATTCAGCAGCCCTCTCCTGTTAGTCTGCACCATTTGTGGACTGCAAGGGAGGATACCAAGAAGTCAACAAGAAGCTAAGAGCTCCCATGAGTCTGCACCATGTGTGGGCTTACTGGGGGAGAGCCAGATACCAGTCAGTGAGAGTGAGGCCTAAGTATTTGACTTTTGGTTAAGTTATCTAAACTTTGGTTGGGGAAACTATGTCCCTTGTCAGAGACAAAGTTGAGCAGGATAGCCATGTTTGGTGCTGTTGAAGTGTGAGTAGGGGAACAAAGTAGGTGATCATCAACATATTGGGTGAGTGTACTGGATTGAAGATCAGCTTCTGTGAGGTCAGTGGCAAGGGCTTGACTAAAGAAGTATGGGCTGTCCCTGAAGCCATGAGGCAGGACTGTCCATGTAAGTTGTGCAGATTGAAAGGTGTCCAGATCTGTCCATTTAAAAGCAGTGATCCTGGCAGTCAGGATGTAGGGGTACAGTGAAGAAGACATCCTTGAGGCCTAGCACTGAGAAGTAAGCAAGGTGGATGGGGAATATGAGACAGTGCAGTATGAGGGTTTTGGACAACTGGGTGAATTGGCATGACTGCATTATTGATGTCCCTGAGGTCTTGTACTAATCACTATGACCCATATGGTTTGAACACAGGAAGAATAGGGTGAATGTGTAACCTTTAAGAAGATAGAAGATGGAAAACAATAAGATTTTTGAGTCCCTGTAGGTGTTAGAGGGCTGTAGACTATTGTGGAACACGAGGGAAAGCAGAAATCTCCTTGTGATGATTTAAAACTGGCATGAGTAGCACGTGGCATGAGTGGCACATGTAGTGTTGTAAATTTCCCAGACTATTGGATCAATGAGGGAGGAGGTAAGAGGAAGGGCAGGGGTAGCAGCACATAGACACTGGGGTTGAGGGCTGAGGGCTCTGGGAAGAATGAAACTAGAAGAAAAATTGAGGTTTTGAAGTAAGTCTCTGGCTAAAAGAAGTATAGAACAGGTTGGGATGACTAAAAAGATGTGTATGAAGAATAAATCTCGAAACTGACAGGGAATGAGGCCCATCTGTAGAGACTGTGTTGGTAGACCATAAATTCCCACAATAAAATCATGTGACCTAGAGCATCTGCCTAAAAACTCAGACATAATACTATATGTAACTCCTATGTCATTAACAAAAGAAAGTATTTTACCTGAAATGTTCAGTGAGACTCAGGGTTCCAAGAGTCACATTGGTGGGGGCTATGGACCCTAAACCCTGTCAATATTCTCCAGTGGTGAAGCTGAGATCAGTGAACTGTGGACCCAGAGGCAGAGATGGCAATCTTATTGGCTCCTGAGAGGGCGAGAAAGTTGATGACTTCTCCACTCTTTGGCAGGCAGGACAGTTGAACTTCTAGTGGCCCTATTGATTGCAGGGAGGCCATGGTGCTAGAAGAGGTCTTGGGTCTGGGCAGGCTTGTGCCCAGTGTTCATGCTGCATTTAAAGCATGGTCCTGGAGGGGCTTGGGATTTGGAGGCTGTATTGGTGATTTCACCAGCTGGTGCATCTCTCTAAGCTCCAAGTGTCACAGGGGAAAAAATGACCCTGGAGTTCGGCCTGAAGTCTAATTTTTTCTAAATCCTGTTGAGCCTGTAATATTTCTTTGAGTTTGTCCTGCTTTAGTTGTTGTTCTCTAGTGTTAAAAACATGGAAGGCCACATTTAAGAGATTCTTTTGTGGGGCCTCAGTGCCTAGATTAGATTTTTAAAGTTTGGTTTGTGTGTCTGGCACTGCTTGGGAAATGAAATGAGAATTAAGTTGAATAATTCCCTCGGGCATAGCAGGGTCCACATCAGTAAGTTTAGTAAGGGCTTCTGTAAGCTGAGTCATAAATTCCACCAGGTTTTCATCTGCCCACTGGGTTTGTTTTCTTAATTTTTAATAGTTAATCTGTTTGTGAGAAATTTTGCAGAAGCTCTGAATAAGACATTCAATCATTTGGGCTATGTGTTTGGAGCCATTAGCATTAGGTTGATAGCACCATTTGGGGTCTTGGTCGGGAACAATTATCACCCCTATAGGAAAATCTTGGTTAGGTTTATGTCTCTTGTCCACAAGCACTTGAGCCACTTACCATAGTTCTGAGTTTTGAGTAGGAGACAGGGTGGCAGAGGGAATAACTTGAACATCCTCATAAGTTAATTACATGCCTGAAACATGAATTTGAGTTGTTTTGTGATATGAAAAGGGTCTTCACTGAAGTAGTCTACATGATCTGAAATGTGTGCAAGATCAGTTATAAAAAAAGGAACATGAACAAGACTTTCAGTACCAGCAGTTTCACAAAGAGGGAGGAGAGATTGAGGGGTGGAGGAAGAAGAATTGGGCGAGGTTAAGGATGGCATCTGGTTGATGACAACAGAGTAAGGTGAGAGGAGTGCTCTATGAGAATGTGTATGATGGGCAGGAGAGAAGGAGGTATGAGGGGGGTTTCTGGGGAGAAGTGAGGTGTTATGATAGGAGGAATGGGCTGAGTATGCAAAAGTTGAAGAAGGCTGTGGGATAGGAAAAGATGATGCAGACTAGAGAGGAGGGGGAGAGGATGGTGGAGGTGGAAGGAAAGGATAAAGAGATGGTTGAAAATTGGCTGAGGGAGGATGTGCCTCAACTGTTGCAAG
>PVJX010046548.1:0-12249 GCA_004027295.1 Dolichotis patagonum | reverse complement strand
TAGTGCAGGCAGCTGTGAGCCACTTGAGTGTCACTCTGTGGGGACCAAATAAGCCTCAGAGGGACCTTCTGGTGTTTCTTCCAGTGATGTGGAATGCAGGGCGTGTCCCTACCAGGCTTGGAGTGAGGCACCAAAATTCCTTGTGGGATGGAATTCACTGTGTGCCCTTTCAGCTAGTGAGGCAGAGCATATGGGAATGCAGGCCACTTGGGGATCACTGGGTAGGTCCCAAATAGCCCCAGAGGGAACTTCCAATGCATTCTTTGGTGATGTGGCACACTGGGTGAGGCTTTAACAGTCCTGGACTGAGCCATCAAAATTTCCCTATGTGATGAAAATTGCTGTATTCACTTTTGGCTCTCAAGTTTGAATGCTGTCAGCTGTGGGCCCAAGAACAGGGAATTCTGGTATTTTGTTTCAGTTTAGTGACTACAGGCTATAATAATGTACTGTATATTTGAAATAACCAGAAGACAGAATATTGAATGTCTTGAATATAAAGGTGTAATAAATGTTTGATGAGTTCGATATGTTTAACCTCATTTAAAAATTATAAAATGTGTACATGATATCAGAAATCAAGTCAGGTCACAAATAATTTCTTTTCTATTTTGATGTATCTGTTTAAAAACAAAAATTATAATACAGAAAATTTAGTGCCAATGTGTGTGATCATTACTAGAAATTGGGCAAAGGTATTTGAAACTGTGAATAAGCAAATCTTGGGCTACTAGAGAAATGGGTTAAAAAAAACGTAAATTTCAACAATCATAGCATTATGAAAAATACTGAGAATTTTGATGTAAATAATAGAGAATATCATTCAGATGAAAATAAATATCCTATTGGAATTTGTAATAAAGATGACTCATATTGAACTGCAAGTTATTGGGTCTCTTGCTCAGAGCCTTGAGCTTTGCAGGAGGCTAAATATAACCAGAACCAACTGGAATACATGGTAGAGAAAATTTCTAAGCAGCAAAATATCTGAATATACATGAATATTTCTGTCTATATTTAGTGGGACTCACCCTGAGATGAAACAATAAAAGAAAACAGAACAGAATAGTTATTAAACTTCATAACTTGATCAATAAAGGAAAAGAGGAAAAGCATGTGGGGGTGTGGTGAAGATCTGGGTCAGCTACTGCTTCCTAAAGAATTTAGTATTAATGCAGACTTTCAAAACAATGGGCAAAAGGATTTAAGAACATCTCAAAAATCTCCTATCTCCACCTTAGAAACATAGAGTGGAGAATTGCCTCATGGAATGACATGCAAATCACTATACAGAGAATAAGCATGGAAACTTACCTCATAACATATACAAAAATCAAATAAAAATACATCTAAAACCTTAAAATCTGAAACTTTAAGTATATAAAAATGCAATAAAACAGGAAATACTTCATAACATGGATCTTGCTAAAACGTCTTGTATATGATGATAAAAGTCCAGGTAAAAGCAAATATAAGCAAATTGATTATTGTGAACTAAAAAGTTTTTTCATATAGAAACAATCAATACAATGCAAAGACAAAGCATACATCAAATAAAGATATTTCCACACATGCATCTGTGACTAATATTCAAATGATATAAAGAATTCAATAATCAAGTAGTGAGAAATCAAAAATAGAATCAAAACCAATGAAAAGCATAAAATAACAATTTGAAAATTAAGGCATACATATAACTCAACATATATGTAAAATACAGATGTCACCATTGAATATCAGGAAAATATAAACTAAAATTACAATGAATATCATTCATTGTATTACAATGAATATCATTCATTGTATTACAATGAATATCATTCCTGATGCAGGGATGGTTCAACATATGCAAATCAATAAACCTACTCTACCATATCAACTCAACCAAAGACAAAAAACACATGACTACCTTAATACATACAGAAAAAAGGTTTAGAGAAACTCCAAAACACAGTCATCATAAAAAAACCCCATGAAATATTGTAATAGTTGATTTTTACCTAAATCTCATAAAAGTCATCTATGACACACCAACAGCCAACATGGTACTGAAAAATTGAAATCTTTCACTCTAAAATCAGGAACAAGACAAAGATGTCCAGTAACACCACTCCTATTCAGTGTATTTCTGGAAACATTAATCTTAGCAATTTGAAAAGAGAGAGTAATAAATAGAATAGCACTGGGAAAGGAGGAATTTAAATTATCATTATCCACAGGTGACATGATATTCTACATAGAAGACTCCCAAAATTCTACAATACGACTGCTGGATTTAAAAACCAAATTTAGTAACCAAGTTGGATACAAAGTCAACACTCAAAAAATCAGTAGCATTCCTGTACAAAAACAACAAACTCACTGAGAGAGAAATTAGGGAAACCATGCCCTTCCCAATAGCATCCAAAACAAATGAAATATTTAAGAATCAACCTTCAAAGGAAGTAGAATATGTGACCAGTGAAAATTACATTACTCTGAAAAAGGAAATTGAAAAGGTTGTAAGAAGATGGGAAGATTGCTTGCTTATGGATGGGAAGAAACAACATTGTTAAAATGGTCATACTCTCAAAATTAATACACAGATTTAATGCAATTCTGTCCAAATTATCTTTAGCAGAAATAGAGAAAGCATTCCTAAAGTTCATTTGGATTCAAAAGAGAGCTAGATTAGCAAAAGCAATTCTGGGAAACAAAAGCGAGACATTGAAATTTTACCACAAAGCTACTGTCATAAAATCAGCACGGTACAGGAAATAACGTGAGGATCAGTGGAACAGATTAGAAGATTCAGACACATCTGCAAATACACTCGGCCACCTTATCTTTGGCAAAGGTTTCAAATGTGTTCACTGGAAGAAAGATAGCCTCTTTAATAAGCCGCATATGCTGGATAAAGGATGTCTAAATGCTAAAGATTAAAACTAGACCCATGTTTATCACCATTCACTCAACTGAATTCAAAGTAGATTAAGGATCTAAATATTAAGATGGAAATATTAAGTTTACTGGAGCACAAAGCAAGAAGAAATATTGACGACATAGGTGTAGGTAGAGAGTTTTTGAACAAAACCCAGTCTGCATGGGAAGTCATTCAAAGAATCAAAAACTTGGAACTCATCTTACAAAAATGTTTATACAAATGAAAACAAATCATCCTTCTTTCCTCCTTTCCCCTATGGCAGTTACTAGGAAGGGAAAAGGAAAAAGACATAAATTTGTGTATATGTGTATACAGAAATAGGTAAAATTACTATACTACTAATTTTATTAATTCTTGGTAAACAATGGTTAATAATCATATGATTAGATCAATTGTACATGCCTTTATCTGGTAATCTAAGCAATTCTTTTGAAGGTAGCTATATGCAATATTAAAACCATTGCCAAATTTCTACTATCTTTTATTGAAAATCTGTACTGTTATTGTTTAGGGTTTGTTGTTGTTGCTGTTTGTCACTTTTGCTGTATATTTTTATTTTCTGTGTCTTTTTTCTCTTAAATAAATTTTTAAAATAAAAATGAAAAGTAAAAGAATCATCAAAAGAGTGGAAAGACAAACCACAGACTGAAAAAAATATTTCATTCAACTGTCTCTCTGACAATGGAATTCAATCTAATACATATAAAGAATTGAAAAAAAAATGAGATCTTCAAATTCAAAGACCAAGTTCAAAAATAGGCCTCTGAGATGAATATGCACTTATTAGATGAAGAAACCCAGTTGACAAATAAATATATGAAAAAATATTCAACATAACTCATCATTTGAGAAATGCAAATTAAAATATCACTGATATTCCGTCTTACCCCAGAAGGAATGCTTACAATCAAGAAATCAACCAAAAACCAATGCTGGAGGGGTTGTGGGGAAAAGCAAATGCTCCTCCACTGTTGATGAGAGCACAGACTGGTACAAAGACTGTGGAAATCAGTGTAGATTCCTCAAAAAATTAGGATAAGAGGTTCCATTCAACCCAGCTAGTCCCCTTCTTGGAATTTTAGCAGACTTAAAAGCACTATACCACAGGGATATATGGGCAGCCATGTTTAGAACAGCACAATTTGTAATAGCTAAATCTTAGAAACCACCTAAATACCCATCAACTGAGAAATGGATAAAAAAGTTGTGACAATTTATGGTGCTCTACTCAGCTACAAAGCAGGATAAACCTGAGACTTCCATAGATAAATGATGGCAAGCAGTGACTATACTCATAAGTGAAATAAATGAGACAAATATGTGTAAATAAGGTATTGTCTCCATAGTATAAGAAGTTAAGGAGTAAATAAGATCAAAAATGTACAATAGATATTAAAAAATGAGAAGAAATTGTTCAAAAGGAAAGAGAAATGTGGATTAGGAAAAGGAGAAAAGATGAAAGGGAAAAGAAAAAAATATATATATATACACAAGATAGTTAAGATACTTACAATACTAATTTTTATTAGTACATTGACAAGGAAGGTTTGTGTTTTTACTGCTTGATCAATTTTTCATACCTATATTTTGTAACATGAGCAACTTCTTTGAAGATAACAATGTGCAATTTATTAACCATATGCTTCTGCCCTAACTTGCTTTGAAATTTTGTGTCACTATTTTATTGTTTTTTCTCTTTAAAGTAATATTTTAAAACTACAATAAAAAAGACAAAATACAAATGATATATGTTAACAAAGGTCTGTGCAGAAAATGAAAGCATTTGTGCCTAGTTATATTACATTTAACTAATGTAAATTAATATAGCCATTGTGGAAAACTGTACGAACTTTCCTCCAAAAACTAAGAATATAATTACCATGTGATTCACCAGTCCCACTTTTGGGTATATAATTAAAATAATGAAATCAGTATGTGCCAAACAAGCACCCTGTCATGGTTTATGTCAGTGGCCCCCAGGCCTCATGTATTTGCATTGTACATTTGTGAGTGGTTCATTGTCTAGTGCTTGGATTGATGGTGTCAGTGCTACACCCTCCTAGGGGGTGGAGCCAGGATGTCATGTAATGGCAGGAAGAAGTTGTGTTTCTCTCTCTTGCTGGTTTCTGCCTTGCTGTCTGCAGCCACCATGAACTGCGGCCCTGCCATGCCACCCTGCCTTGGAGCCAACTGAGTATGGACTAAAACCTTCAAAAACTGTAAGGAATAAACCTTTCCTTTCCGATCTTTGGGCATCAGGTATTTTTCTCAGTGACAAATAAAAAGTAAGACACGACCACATTACTATGTCAATCTTACCATTATTCATAGTAACCAATATATGGAAGGAACCGCTGTTCATCATCAGATCAGCGACTACAGAAAATATGGTATATAAAATGACAGAATAATATTCAGCCTAAAAAGTGAAGGACATCATGTCATTTAGGGAACATGCATGGATTCAGAGGATATTATGCTAAAAGGTATAAGGCATACACAAGAAAGTATATAGCATTATCACACTTCATTTGTGGAAGATAACATTTAACTTATAGAAGTAGTAAGTCAAGACTTTGAAACCACTGGCGCTGGCCTAGGGAGAATTTGAGACCATCACTCCCAGCAGTGGAATTACTGCCCAGCTCCTTTGGACACTCTATTGAGCTCCAGAGATTATAGGGCCTCAGTGCACCACACAAAATGGCCTTCTTTCAGTCCGGGGGGGGGGCAAGGTCATGCAGGGGGACTTTCACCCCACTGGTGCTAGCCCAGGGAAAGTTTTAGACCAGTGCTCCCATCAATTGAGTTCCCGCCCAACTCCCTGACACACTGGAATAGGCTCGGGAGGTGCTGGAGGCCTGACTGGGCCAAGCTGAGTGAACTTCATTCAGTCCCAGGAGCTAAGGCACAGGAGGTGATTTCCAACACACCCAGGGGAAGTTTTGGACCACCTCTTGAAACAAGGAAATATAGGAAAATGACAAAATGAAAGACCAAAAGAAAATCTCAAAACTCTAGCCCATCCCAATTAAGCCTAGGAGCCATGTACATAGAAGAAAATAGAAGCCATACACCTGAAATGACTGAAATGATATCAACTGAAGTAAAGAAGCAACTTGGGGAAGCTATAGAGAAACTCAAATCAGAAATAATTTCACAGGTAAAAGAAGAAATGGTAAAAGTAGTAAAAGAAATAGAGAACACATGTAATGAAGACACAGGTTAAAAATTAGAGGAATAAAGCTAAAAGATGGTAACCCTGAATGAACACTATAAGAAACAAATGATGCATGAAGGAGATTCAAAGAGATATATAGGAAAGTAAAAATTCTATTGAAAGTTGCTAACCACCTCAATGAAAGTGAAGATAGAATTTCAGACCTTGAAGATAAGATTGTAGCTAGTGAACAGGAAAGGAAAGATTGCTTAAAAATAACAAGGAACCAGGAAAAACAATTCAACAGCTACAAGATGATGCAAAGAAAAACAACATGAGATGAATAGGGATAAACAAAAAAGAAGGGGACATCCCAAATGATATCAAGAGGCTATTTACAGACGTAATAGCTGAAAATTTCCCAAACATGAGAATGGAAACTGACATATGGATTAATGAGGCATATAGAACTCCAAATAGCCATAACCAAAATAACACTACACCCAGACATATAATAATCACCATCCCAGAAATCCAACATAAGAGCAGAATACTAAAAGCTCCTAGAGAGAAAATACAGATCATGTATAAAAGAAAATCTATCAGAGTGACAGGAGACTTCTCAACACAAAAAATAAAGTCCAGAAGAGCATGGAGTGAAGTATTGCAGATCCTAGAGGAAAATGACTTCCATCCCAGAATTACGTACCCTGCAAAACTGTCCTTCAAAATGGATGGATAAATAAGATACTTCCATGACAAAGAACAGCTAAAGAACTTCATGATCAGCAAACCAGCCCTACAAAGAATACCAAAAGACATTCTAGGTAGACATAAGAAAAAAAATCACTAAGCAAGGCAGATAACTGAACAGAATGGAAAGGTAAAGATCCAACAGCAGAAAGATACCATGTCAACAATAAACCAATATATAACAGTTATAACCATTCATGAAAATGGCATCAATTCACCAATTAAAAGAAACAGGCTAGGAGAATGGATTAAGAAACAACATCCAAACATATGCTGTCTACAACAAATCCATCTAATGCAAAAGTAAACTCATAGACTGAAAGACAAAGCATGGAAAACAGTACTTCATGCAACAAGAGACCCCTCCCCCAAAAAAAGCAGGGGTAGCTATTCTGTTTGCAGACAATGTGGACTTCATAACAAGAATGATCCAAAGAAATAAAGAAAGTCACTACATACTAGTTAGGGGAAAACTATATATGCACCAAATTCCAGACAACCTAGGAATACAAAGCAAGTATTATCATAAATGAAAAATCAAATAAGCAATAACACAGTTATAACAGGAGACTTTAACATGCCTTTGACCGAAAGGGACAGATCAACCAGACCAAAAATCAGCAATGAAATAACAGAACTGAATCACACCTGTGAATAAAAGGACTTGATAGACATATACAGAGTCTTCCATCCAACAACATCAGAATACACATTCTTCTCAGCAGTAAATGGGACATTCTCTAAAACAGACCATATACTAGCCCACAAAATATATTTAAGTAAATGCAAAAGAATTGAAATTATCCCATGCAAGTTATTGGATCATCACCCTATGAAACTAGCAATTAATGACAAAACAAACTGCAAAACCCACAAACACATAGAAATTGAATAATAAACTCTTGAGCAATCAGTGGGTCATAGAGGAAAAAAAGAGGAAATTAAACAATATCTACAAGCAAACAAAAATACAAATACAACTTGCCCGAATTTGTGGAATGCAATGAAAGCAATTCTCAGAGAAAAATTTAATTGCACTGAGTCTCGACATCAGGAAAACAGAACAAAGACTAATATATAACAGGATGCTCCACCTCAGACATTTAGAAATAAAAGAGCAAGTCAAGCCCAAAGCCAAAAGAAGGGAGGAAATGAAAGATCAGAGCAGAAATTAATGCAATAGAGACTAAGAAAACAGTACAAAAAATCAATGAATCAAAGAGTTGGTTCTTTGAAAGAAGAAATAGAAGTGATAAGCCAACTTTATTTAAAAAAGGAAAGAGAAAACTCAAATTCATGCTGTAAACAATGAAAAAGGTGAAATCACTACAGACTCTTTGGAAATACATAAGATAATCAACACCTATTTTGAAAACCTCTACTCTCATAAATTTGATTACACAGAAGAATTGGACAGATTCCTACAAACATATGAACCACCAAAGCTGCATCAAGATGATGTAAAACTGCCAAATAACCAAATTTCTATTAATAAAACTGAAAATGTAATTAAGCTCTTACAACAAAAAAAGCCCAGGCCCAGATGGACTCATTGCATAACTTTATAAGACATAAAAAGAAGACTTAATTTGGACACTCCACAAACACTTCAATGAAATGGAAAGTGTAGCAATTCTTCCTAAATCATTCCTGGAATCAAATATTACTCTAGTAACAAAATCTGGGAAATACCCAGCTCAAAAAGAGAACTAGAGTTCAATCTCAATAATGAACATAAATGCAAAAATTCTCAATAAAATATTAGCAAACAGGATGCAGCAAATTATGAAGAAAATTATATACCCGGACAAAGTGGGATTCATCCCAGGAATGCAGTGATGGTTCAACATATGTACATCAATAAGTGTAATCCACTGTATCAATACAGTCATATGTAAGAATCACATGATCATCTCTATAGATGCAGAAAAAACTTTTGATAATATCCATCACTCATTCATGATAATAAACTTACAGAGAATTGGAATAGATGGCCTTTACGTCAATATAATAAAGGCCATCTATGACAAACCAACAGCCAGCATCACATTAAATGACCAAAAAACTGAAAGCCTTTACCTTAAAATTAGACACAATCTAGTGATGTCCCTCATCACCCCTCCTATTCAACATAGTACTGGAAATACTAGCCAGAACAATTAGAGAAGAGAAAGAAATAAAAGGAGTAAGATAGGGAAAAAAAGAAGTTAAATTATCATTATTTGCAGATGACATGATATTCTACATAGAAGACATAGAAAACTCCATTGAAAGACTCATACATATAATAAAGAAATTCAACATTGTAGATGGATACAAAGTCAATACTCAAAAATCTATAGTGTTCCTATACACTAACAACAAAAACACTGACAGAGAAATAAGAGAAGCAACGACCTTCACACTAGCATCCAAAAAATAGAACATTTAAGAATTAATATAATGAAAGAAGTAAAGAGTTTACAGGGAAAATTATAATACCCTGAAAAAGGAAATCGAAGAGGACACTAGAAAATCAAAAGTCAACCTTTGTTCATGAATAGGAAGAACAAATATTGTGAAAATGGACATTCTCCCAAAATTACTATACAAATTCAATGCAATCCCAGTGAAAATACCACTAACATACCTCATAGTTCTAGAGAAATCACTCCTAAAATTTATCTGGAACCAGAAGAGACCTAGAATAGCAAAGGCAATTCTACGCAGCAAAGGCAAGGCAGGAGACATCACAAGCCCTGACTTGAAGTTATACTACAAAGCTACTGTAATACAATCAACATGGTACTGGAATAAATAGATATCTGAGGATCAATGGAATAGATTGGAAGAAACAACCACAACCACAAACACACTCAACCACCTTATCTTTACAACGGGTCCAAACACATTCTCTGGAAGAATGACAGTCTCTTTAATAAAAGGTGCTGGATAAATTGGTATCCATACACTGAAAACTAAAACTAGACCCATGCTTATCACCATATACAAAACTAAAGTCTAAATGGATCAAAGACCTAAATATTAAAATGAAAACACTAAATCTGTTGGAAGATGAAGTCAGTAAAAATCTGGAAGACATAGTGGTAGGTAGAGATTTCATGAACAAGCATCAAATCACACAGAAAATACTTCACAGAATCTATAACTGGGATCACGTCTTATTAAAAATTTTCTGCACGTTGAAAGAAATCTCCAGCTGAGTGAAAAGAAAACCTACAAACTGGGAAAAAATCTTAGTGAACTTTCCCTTAGACAACGGATTTCTGACTAGAATGTATAAAGAATTTTAAAAAATCAGACCCTCGAAAATCAAAGACCCAATCCAAAAATGGGCATCCGAGATGAATGCATAGTTCTCATTGAAGAAATATGAATGGCAAATAAATACATGAAAAAATGTGCATCTTCATTAGTCATTAGGGAAAGGAAATTAAAACCATACTGAGATTCCATCTCACTCCAGAAAAAATGGCCAGGATTAAAAAAAAAAAAAAAAAACTACCAACAACAAATGCTGGAGAGGCTGTGGGGAAAAAGAAACTCTCCTGCACTTTTGGTGGGAGTATAGACTGGTGCAACCATTATGGAGGTCAGTCCAGAGATTCTTCAAAAAACTGGGATTGGAAGTCCCATTTGACCCAGGTGTTCCACTTCCAGGCATATTCCCAGAAGAACTGAAAACATCATACCACAGTGATATATGTGAACCCATATTTATAGCAGCACAGTTTATAATATATTGTTAGATGTGGGAAACAACCTGAGGTCCCATCAACTGAGGAATGGATAAAAAGATGTGGTATTTTTATACAATAGAGTACTATTCAGCTTTAAAGAATGATCACTTTGAGATATTTATAAATAAATGGATGCAACTTGAGACCATAGTCATAAAATAAAACAAACCCACATGTATAAATACCATATAGTCTCCCTAGTGTGAGAAATGGTAAGAGTACATAAGATTTTTTGGTAATCATGATTCCCCACCACATTTCTTTAAAGCCTTTTAATGTTTTAATTCATCAGTTGGAATGGTCTTATTATATTTTCTTTGATTTTATTATGTGCTATGGTATGAGCAGCCATTTTGAAGAAAAAAAATGTTATGGCAGCCATTGCTGACTTAATATCATCTTGCTTTGAAACACTACCATGCTTTTGTTCTTCCATTACCATTGGTTCTATCATGTTGTGTCTTATTCAATTTTAATATTTGTGATAGTATAAACAAATTTTTATGGAAAATGAGATATTATCCTAGCCATTATATATTTTCTGTTATTTGGTTCAGAATACCCTGGAACTCTTTCATTCTTTTGAATGGTCTTATTCTATTTTGTTATGTTTGATAGTATTGTATGTGAAGCCATTCTCAACTATTACAAAGGAAGAGACATTATGGTAGATACTGTTAATGTCCAGTTGTCTTGTATTAAAGTGCTGTGTTGTTTATATTGTTCTGTTCTGATCTGCTTTGTTCTGCCCCCTTTTGTTTTCTTCTCTTTAAAATTAAAAAAAGAAAAAGAAAAAGAAAAAAAATTGTTGTTGTTGTTGATTACTTTCTTGTTGCCTTATGGTCTTCCTTATGGCATAAATGAATTACTACAGTTGCAATTTTTAGTTTTATGTTTCCTACAGGATTATTTCCTAAAATATTTACTTATAGTTATCATGAGGTTTAAAAAAAGTAAGCTTTTTTTGGAATGATCGAAACTTACAAAGATCACAAGGATAACATCTGAACAAAGAACAAAAAAAAAATAAAGAAAATACTTATAGGAAAATTATTCAGTTATATTTAACATCTCTACACATTTTGAATTTTTGATATACTACTTTATGTGTGTCCATATTTTTATCAATTAGCATATTAGTATAGTTTTTTTTTTTAATTTGAAAGAGAATAAAACAAAAGGGGGCAGTACAGAGCAGATCAGAACAGGACAACATAGGCAACAGAGTACTTTACATTAAGACAAATGGTCATCAACAGTAGCTAACACCATATCTCTTACACTGCTATAGTTGAGCATAGTTTCAAATACAATACTCTCAAACATAACACAATAGTATAAAGCCATGCATAGAGTGAAAGAATTACAGGGCTTTCTGAACCGAATAACAGAAAATGATCAATGGGTACTGTAATATCTCATTGTTGATAAAAAAGAAAAAAATTTGTTTGAACTATCACACATATTTAAATTCCAATAAGACACAATGTGATAGATAGAACCAATGGTAGTAGAACAAAAAAAGCAGGGTAGGTCATCTAAGAAGGATGATATTAAATCAGCAATAGCTGTCATAATGTTTTCTTCAAAACGGCTGTTCATATCATCACGTATGATATAGGAAAAAAAAAAAACAGGATAAAACCATTCCAACTGACGATTGAAAACTTTGG
>PVJX010046547.1:0-12241 GCA_004027295.1 Dolichotis patagonum | reverse complement strand
TCCCTCCATTAGCAAAGCAGACAGAGGCTACGGATTGATAAATACAACTGGAACTGAGAACCTGAACCAATTTCTGCTCTTGCTAGTATCCTGATGACTTTTTTGCATTGGTTTCTTTTGCCCTCTCCCAGCTTAAAAACTGTAATTTATTTTTAAGTGAGCTCTTAAGTGTTTCCTGTGCCCAGTCTGTACTTATGTCAAAGGAAACAGACTTAACCTGATGTGGGTTTGGATAACAAGTAGTTCTTATGCCTCAGTGAATACGTTTGCTTTCTTGAGCAAAGCAGAGGTGTTTACTTAACATCTGCTGTATGGCTTGCATGGGAAATATTTTTCTTTTGTACTTTTTTTGCATACTGGAGATCAAGGCCAGTAGCTTCTCTTTGTTAAAGAAGCACTGTACCATGGAGCTACATCCCCAGTCCTCTTGGACTTTTATTCTAATTAAGAAAAAACTGTATCTTATGTAACCTTTCAGGAAAGCTTGCTTTCTCTCTGAAAACCTTTGAGGATCTGGTAACTGAAACAAATCTCTGAGTGTTCTTACAAAATCTTTGTGTTCTGCAGGGGCTACTTACATTTTAGGGGCACTGTCATCTAAGGACTTCGCATTTATTACACAGAGGACATGAACGTCATTTTCATAAACACACTCATTACTTTCCTTTCCAATCTCTTCCCCCTAGGTTAGGAAAAAACATTTTTCTTTATCTTCATTAAGTTTTCTTGTTCCAACTAGATCGTCTCTGTTGTGAAATTCCATTCTGTCCCTTTCATATGTCTGTTACCCTGGGCCCTGCTGAAGATTCCCCCTCCTGCTTCCCAGGTCTGTCTGGGAAGGCATACTAGTGAGCAGCCACAGTGGAGGCGAGTGTGACCCTCCAAGAGTCGCAACTCACTTCAGTACACCCTCTTGTGGGTTTCTGAAAGGTCAACACCCCTTGGGTCATTGTCTTGTGTAGTGTCACAAGGCCAGCTGGCCCTTACCTCCAGTGCTGGGAACCATGTGGTGGACAGTGTGACCAGTTTACTCTGAGCTTCCTCCTGAGGGGTGATACAAACATGTTCTCTCATCAGCAGCCCCTCCCGCCCTTCAGAACTAGTGACTCCCTTTGTTTGGGTGTACTCTGATTGTCTCGCCCACTCTTTGATTCCACGTACGCAACACTGATAGGTTTTGCCGTTCTTTATCGTTCATTTTTGGAATATCAGTTTGTCAGCCCATGTAGTCATCAGGAACAATAAAATCCTGTGTACATTGGCAGTTGCCCCACAGCTGTGGTACCTGCCAACCCCCATGCATGTATACAGGCATGTGTACAGACACGCAGGTATGGGCAGAAGTTCTTGTAAGTTGTGGTCCACGCTGGGGTTCATGGGGATGGCCTGGGTCCTGGGAATGGCCAGAAGCAATTTTAAGATACTCTTTTTGCTCCATACTCCATTCTGCAGGTTTGGCGTCACCCACAGCCATAACTCCAGTAGCGTCCCCTCTTGGCAGCAAACCGAGGGGCACTACACCAGTTTCCAAACCCCTGGAAGGTGAGTCTCCAAGGTGTCCATTGTGCCCTCAGTTTCTAATCAGATGAGTCTTCAGGGACACTCTCACTAACGGTTTCTGCTTGCTTAGATATTGAAGCAAGACCGGATATGCAGCTGGAATCAGACCTCAAGCTGGACAGGCTGGAGACCTTTCTAAGGAGACTGAATAACAAAGGTACATACCGGAAGCCAGACGGAAAGCTGCGGCTTATGTTCTTATAGCACATCAAGATTTGTATCTCCAACAAGTAGCTAAGAAAACCTAAATAGTCCTGCTCCTCTCTTAGAATCCCCAAATCCTAACTGATGGCTTTTTCTCCTCAGCTAAGTTGTCTTCCTTCTATTATAGACTTACTAATTAATACTGTAAGCATTATCTTTGCTATTACCTTTCAAACAATGAAGTTTGGGTCAAGCCTGGTGACATGTATCAAGCTCTGATTTCCATTCTCCCAATAGCACATTTGTTCCCAAAACTAAACCCTTGGAGGGTCATCGAATCAGAATGATGAATTCAGTGATTGTGCATTTAGCTCTGAAAACAACATGCAAATATCAACATGATATGCATATCATGCAATATGCAAATATCAACATGATCTTACCTAACCTTCCAACTGTATCAATTTCTAATAAGGTAAAAGCTGACATTCGTTCTTGAAGTCACAAATTATTTCTAAGAGAAAATTTTAGTAAACAAATATTGAGATAAATATTTCATTACAAAAGTCGACAAGAGTCCACAACAGAATAATATGTAACAACAACCTTTTATGTCTTGGTTAAAAATGTTCGGTACATGAAACTTACCAAATACCAGACACTGGGAATCCCTGTTATTGGCAGCGACACCTTAAAGGTTGAAAATAATAGAAAACAGGCATTGTAAACCAGCAATATAAAAATGTACTGGAGTAACTGACCTGGTAGGAAAGGAATACTAACAATGAGGAGTTGATCACATACATGTAACAGTGATCCAGGCCATGCTTAGCAAGCAGTGAACACAGCTAAACCCAGTGCTTCTGTTTTTGTAAATAAAGTTTTATTGGAACAGAGCTGTGCCTACTGTCACTCCTCACTGTTACACTAGAACGACAGAACTGAGTAGTTGCAGCACTGGCCACATGGCTTCCTGTGCAAAGCCTAAAATAATTATTGCTTGGTCTGCAGCAAAACGTTGCTGACCCCCGGTGTGGACTGAGGCAGAGGTTAGCTTTCCTGAGTTGCAGCTCCCAGAGGCTCAGTGGGACTGTGGGCATCAAGGGCAGCCTCGCCCTCTCCGAGCAGTGCACTGGGTGTGGTTTGTTCACAGAAGCCAAGTCAGGGCCGGCAAGCCTCGACCCTGTGCGCCACTGTCATGTTTTCTCCACTTCTAGAACTTTGAGGAGGAATAATGTTTAATATTGCAAGGCCTCGTCGTGGGGATTTTTTTGAATAGAACTCTTATGTTGTTTATGTTCTTGTTTACTGATAGTTGGAGAAACGGTTCTCACTGTCACTGGCAAATCTGTGAAGGAGGTGATGAAGCTGGATGATGATGAGACCTTTGCCAAATTCTACCGCAGCATGGATTATAATATACCAAGAAGTCCTGTGGAGCTGGACGAGGACTTTGATGTTATTTTTGATCCTTACGCACCCAAGTGAGTTATCTCAGCCTCCATCTTTCCTCCACTAACAGAGGCTTCCTTCACTGCCCCACCCGCCCTGTGACAGAGAACTCCTGCGGCTGTGTTGCTTTCTCTGCTGCAGAACCCTTTCAGCTGCATTTTTACACGAGAGCCAGCTGCATAGTGCTGTGGGGCCCAGAAAGCAAACCTACTCCAGACCAGATGTGCACACGGGCAAACCGTCTGTGCCGCAGATGTTTGCCCTGTTCAGTAAAAATAGTGACACTGACTTTTTCACATAACTCAAGTATTACTGTGTACTTTTTTAGATTAACACCTCTTAGCAGAGATTCCTACACCTGTTCCATTTGGCATGTGAACTTCATATAACCAAAAACCATTCGGATGATATGAGTTCAGATTAATACAAGTAACTAGGAAATCAAGAAAGAGTGTAACTTAGCCTATAATGATGTATAAACTCTGCAGGGTTTTTCAGTGTTGGCGAAGAGTTGTCTTTACATGAGAATGTCACAAAGCCACCTAAGCAATGTCATTATGATACTGGGGTGCTGTCAGTTGCCAAGTACCAGAAAAATGCCTAAGTCACACTGACTTCAGCAAAAGAAAGGTGTGGAAAGATTAATAGGTTCATGGGCTGAAAAGCACAGGTGTGACCCCAGGTTCCAAGGATTCATCGGAATGTGACCTCTCTGTGGCCGTTTTAATGTGGGCTGCCTTCATTCTTTTTTTTTTTTTTAATTTAAAGAGGAAAAAACCAAACAAAACAAAATAAATGGTAGCAACAATACAGAAGTCCAAGGAAAAAAGGAAAAGAACCAAAAAAAAAACCACTAAGAAATCATTACTTGACAAATTACATACTGACATCTTGGAAATAGTTGTTCAAATTACAAAATTAAAACATGCAAAGTAGACATTCAAACAGTGACACTGTTAACAGTTCTGCTCCACGATCTGACAAAAACAGCATATGGTAATCCATTTTACACACTGAAACATACATGCAATTATATCTAAAGGGTAAAATTAAACACAACAAATCAAAACAAAGCGGGTCACAAGAAAGCAATGTAAGAGACATAAATTTCAAAGCTAGCCAATCAGAGATATTCACTCTCTATCATATTGACTCTTGTTTTCTTCCAAATAGTTGTTCATATTGTCACATACAGGGAATTCACATGAAACAACATAATATGGAACTGATCTAAGCAGGACAAGGAGGGCATTTCAGGTCTTCAAGACCTGACAATAGGGAAGCCAAGAATGGCTGTCATAGTGTCTCTCATTCTCTTCAAAACAGCTGTCCATACCTTCATATGTGTTGAACTTAAACAAAACAAAACCAGCTAGAACCACTTTGAACAAAGAATGATAATATTGCTGGATTTCACATCGTGACATTACAGAGTCAGCACTGGGTATTGTAGTGTCTCTTTTTCTTCAAAATAGTTGTTCATTTAAACATGGGTTATATAGTTGGTTCTCGTAAACTGTTTATAAGCTCTATACATGCGTGAGTTTCTACATGTATATCTATACTTTCTGTGTTAGAAGGAAAAACAAAACAAAGCAAGACAAAACAAAACAATTCCTAGAAAAGCATGAAGCAAAAAAGTCATATAAAACCACAATACAAGGTGATCTACAATGGTTACCATGATGTCTCAGCAGTATATAACAACATTAATAAAAACAAAGCTTTGGAGATATTATAAGATTCAAAAGCAGGCAATAATCAAACCAGAGTGGGTATCTTAGTGAATCTTGTCATCTTCAGTGTAGTTGCCTATACTCTTAGACTTGATGCTATCAATCATAACGGATTTGAATAAAATCACTCAGTACAAGATATCACTCTAACAAACCAGATTGAAGTAAGATCAGTCATAATAAGACTGTATAAATTATACAGGGATTCAGATTAAGTTGATAGGAAATTAAGGATGATTACCATATTATGTCCTCTTATTTTGGGGATAGCTGACCTTGGCCTCAAGTCTAGTGTAAGTAGACAAACTGGAACAGCATGTAATCCATCCAAGCAGAGTGATGAGAATAATGTAGATTTTAAATCTTGTTACCCCATTAACAATATCCTCTGCCTTCCTTTTTTAGACATTTCCTCCCCTTTCACTCCCATAGGGTGCACTGCTTATTTTGTGTCCCACTGCCTCTTTATATAGAGCATCTCAATGGACCCTATCTCCTGATCTATCTGCCTGTGTTTCTCTCTGTTAGTATTTCGAGGCCCTCTATACTAGAGATTATAGCCAATCTTCTCTGCCTCATTTCTGCTATTCTGTTTTTCTGCCATTGGTAGTCTATTTTTCTCTTCCACTCCACTGTCTGCCCCATTCACTGAGGCCTCTCTGCCACTGTTCCTGAAATGCTCATATTCTTTTTCTCTCTTTCTAAGATCTCCTTTATTATTTTTTGTAGGGTTGGATTGGTGGTCACAAATTCTCCCAGTTCCTCTCTGTCATGGAAGCATCTTGCTTCTCCATTAATTTCTAGAGAGAGTTTTGCAGGATACATCAGTCTGGGCTGGAGATTGTTCTCCTTCAGGGCTTGAATTATTTCACTCCAAGCTCTTCTTGACTTGATGGTCTGTGTCAAGAAATCTGCTGTGATTTTGATGGGTTTTCCTTTATAGGTGATCTGTTTCTTTTCTCTGATGGCTTTTAATACTCTGTTCTTATATTGAATTTCTGGGATCTTGATTATTATGTGTCTGGGTGTAGCTTTGTTTTGGTTGTAGGTGTCTGGAGTTCTGTATGCTTCATATGTCTGCATATCATTTCCTTTTTCTATGTTTGGGAAATTTTCCTTAATAATTTCTGTGAATAGCCTTTGCAGTTCTTCTGTTTTGACTCCTGCTTCTTCATTCATATGCTTTATTATTAAGTTATAGATCTTGTCATCCTCTAGCCTTTGTACGGTTACTGCCTGCTCCCTTGTTATTTTTAAGAGATCTTCCCTTTCATGATCACACATTGCAAGCCTGTGTTCAATTTTTGATAGTCTATCTTTGGTTTCTTTCAAGCGGTTTTGCCAACTTTCTATGGAGTCTTTAGTTTGCTGTAATCTCTTTAAATCTGCTTCATGAATTCTAGGGTTTTTTTATATTTTTAATGGAACATTTCTCTCCTTTTGTGTTCCTCCATTCTTCTGTCTGTGTCTTCTTGAGAGATGCCCAGCCTTTGTTTTATTAATCTACTTATCTCTTGTTTAACTTCTATTAATATTTCAGTTTTGATCTCGTTTATGAGGTCCTGAAGATATTTCTTTATGTCCACTGATGCTGTGTTTGATGTTGCCTGTTTGCTATCCTCAATCTCTTTTATATTTACTTCTCCTGGGTCAATATTCTCAGGGTTGGGGGCTGGGGGCTTTTTCTTATTTCTCCCTCTCGTCATGTTTTTGGTTCCTTCCATACAAGTGTATAGTATAGTTCCCAGCCCCTTTTCTTGTTGGTTAGGTTTCTTCTGGAGCACACAGGCTAGGGGCTTCTGCCCTCTGCTGTCTGCTATCACAGAGTGAAGTGCAAGCAAGTGTAATATATGCTGGCTTCTCCCCTCTGGGCCAGTCAACCTTCACGGGCCTTCACTGCGTCAGTGCGCTATGCACTCAGGGAACCAATTGATTTGTAATGACCCACTGGGTCCCAGCCCAGTCCAAGCAGATCCCACCAATCTGCTCTGCAAGGGGAGCAATCAACTGAAGTTGCTTCCTTACAGAGCCAGACCCTTCCTCTCCAACTCCAATATGTTGTCTAGTTGGTTGCCCCTTTCCCGCGGGAGGGTCCCATTCCCATCACTCACTGCATGTTGATGCCGGTCCCCAAGAACTGCTGGGCTCCGCGACCTCTGACTTCAGTGCAGTTGCAGTGCGAATTCATGGTGCCTCTGGGTGGGTCACATGCAGGGCCAGTTCTGGGCAAGCCACGCGCAGGGCTGTTCAGCTCCATGCTCTGGCCACTCAAGCCAGTCGCTTCGGCGCGGGTTCGGTGGCTCAAGTGGATCTCGGGCATGAATTCAGGCGGCTCGGTGACAGTACAGTGCTTGCCGATCCTAGCTTCTCTAATGGTAGCCCCGGGACCTCGTATTCGGGTAGTTTCTTTTCCTTCAGTTTCTTCCTGGGTTGAGAGAGCCCATCTCCCTCTGTTTAGATCTCTCCAGGGTGTTCTATTCTGGCATTTGAGCTGTCTCTCTCAGAGAGGCTCCATATCCTGCTACCGCTAGGTCCACCATCTTTAGAATCCTGCCTTCATTCTTGGCAGGGGGGAGTCCATAGGTGGAAAGTGGCCACCCCCACTCTGGTTTTATAGTCCACCTACACTGGCAGCTTCTCTTCCTAGTAGCTCCAGCAGAAATTCCAAGTTTATTCCTCATTGCTCACTTGAGTTCTAAGTCCCTCCCAAAGACACTGACCCCAGACTGGGGTAGAAGATGAAACTGGCCAGAGCTGGGGTCTAGATCCTCCCCAGAGCTGTGGAGGGGTAATGTGAGTCACTTTATTTTATTTTTTTATTTTACATTTATTTATTTATTTATTTGGTACAGGGGATCGAACTCATGACCTCACATTTGCCAGGCAGGCACTGTGCCACTGAGCTAAATTCTCAACCTCTCTCTCTCTCTCTTTCTGTCTCTCTGTCTGTCTCTCTCTCTCTCTCTCTCTCTTGAGTCACTTTCTTCAGAAGAAAATTAAAATGTTATCACCAGGGGCAAGGGTCCACACAACCAGCACAGGTCCCTTCCTCCATACAGAATTCTCAGGGGCACCATCTCTTCCAGAATTTTTCTGTAAACTGCTCCTGATACGTTTTTTGCATACCTCTGTTTGTCCAATTTGTTTCAGTCAACATGTTTCCATTTCTTACCTTTAAAAAATGAATGATTTATAGCTAAACGTGGTGGTGCACACCTGTAATCCCAGCACTCGGGAGACCAAGGCAGGAGGGTGGTTGCAAATTCGAGACCAACCTGGGCTACAAAGTGAGTTCAAGGCCAGCCTGAAATGCATAGTGATCCTGTCTCAAAATGACAAAAAAAAGATTTGCCATTTCGATCTTAACATATTTGGGGTGCTTGTGTGCATGATTTAACCATTTCTCAATCATCTCCCTACCTAAATGTTACTGTTTGTATTATTGTATAATTTAAACATATGCAAGGTGTAATCAAAACATGAACTGAATGTTTAAGTTAAAAATAATTTATTACAATGAAAGACACATTGCTATTAATGCCCCTTAAAATATTCCCGTCTTGGTTAGTTTTTTCTCATTGCTGAGGCAACTACCTGACACCCAGAGTTCAAGAAGGAAGGTTCATTTAGCTCACAGTTTGCAGAGGTTTTGGTCCGTAATTAGCTGTCTCCAGGGCAGAGTGGCTTGGCAGAGAGAAAGGGCAGAATGGGTAGGAGGCAGCAAAAGACAAAAGCAGCAACAGCAGCAGGCGAGTGGCCACCCACTTTCTGTCCCTTGGATCTTACCCAGGCTACCTACCCTGAGGGCAGGTGGCACTCACACCCTGAATCCTAGCGTGGAGTCATGAATCAATACATCACACCCTTGACCCCAGCATCACACACCGGAGATCCAGCCACCTCAGAAAAGCCTCCCTCGTGAGGCTCTGGGGGGACGTCTAGCATCCTTCCTATGTACATCATTCTTGCACTTCCTCAAGCAGTTCTTTAAGTCCTCTTCTGTGAGTGTCTTTAGTCACACTGCTGTGGCTACCTTCACAGCCCGAATCGATCCCAAATGTTTAGCTTTCATGGTCATTTTGACTTTAGAGAAGAACCAGAAGTCTCACGGTGCCAGATTCCATAAACAAGGTCAGTAAGGACACACACAAGCCTGCTTTCTGTGCAGTGCATACTCAGTGGTAGCATTCACTAGGTTTTTGATCACACCTCCTGAAGACACTCATGAGTGAGTACTTCTTAAGTGACAAGAACAAAGGGATAAGTGTATTCAAAGTGAGGGGAGGATTTTGAGGGAGGTTCATGGCAATGTGTCCTTTCCTATAATAAATTTCATTAAACATGTGCCATACACTTTAGTTATCCCTGGTATGCGTATGTATGTATCTTCAGTAGTACACACACACACACACACACACACACACACTATGGTGTTTACATGTAAAGACACAGAGCCCTGCACACTTGGAAGCTGAGTGTGGTGGCAGCAGTCCCTTGAGAGGTCGTTTAGCTGGACCTACCACCACCCCCCACCCCCACCGTGCTTCTCTTTGGCCCACAGATATGGGGAGGTTCTGGGGTTGCGGACAGCTTGGCAGGGCTGTTTTATTTCAATGTACTATTCAAAGTTGTGGGTTTTTCATTTCTCAGAGGGCCCATAGGATGAGTAGAACCCCCTGTGGGGGGACGTGAGGGAGCTGAAAAGCTGTTTTGTCAAGAGAACAGTTGGTCTGGCAAGGAGGCTTGGGTGATGGTTTGTGAATTCTCCAGGGCCACAGCTGTGCTATTCCAGAGAGAGAATTACGCCCAGAGAGACATGGGTGTAGGGACGGGAGGGACAGACACAGCCTCCTAATCTTAGGAGCGGTCTGGCAGTGGGATAGGCTGTCCCTGCAGGCACCAGTGGCTGAGCTCCAGGAGGCTTCTGGGATTTGTGGGGGACCCTCTGCTCAGTGGCCTGATGCTCCTCCCTCCACCAGAACCCTGTGACTCAGCCTCAGGGGAGAGGTGGGGGGTGGGGACTATAAGCCTGATACTGACCGCAGCGGAGGAGGCAGGGTCACAGCGCAAGCCCAGCCTGGGCAACTGAGTGAGAAAATCAGAACCTAACACCAGGCTCAGTGGAGGTCCCGGGGTGACTTACCATGAAATCAGGAAGTAAAATGTTGGCGTCCACTGCCCTGGGGCCCAGACCTGGCCGCTGCTGCCGCCACCCACCCTGAGCCCGGCCTCACTTTCCCGGCAGACTGACGTCCTCCGTGGCGGAGCACAAGCGGGCAGTTAGGCCCAAGCGCCGGGTGCAGTCTTCCAAAAACCCGCTGAAGATGCTGGCTGCGAGAGAGGACCTCCTTCAGGAGTACACGGAGCAGAGGCTCAATGTGGCCTTCATGGAGTCGAAGCGAATGAAAGTGGAGAAGAGTGAGTGTCAGGGGCCCCCAACACTGCCGGCCGGAGGAGCTGGGCTGGGAGCGGAGAGGGGCCGCTGGGAGTGGGCGGGCGGGCTCCCAGCCTGACGTTGAAAGACAGGTCGGTTAGAAGTCACCTGATTGTCACTGTCACTTCACTAAACGCCTTGCTTTCCCACTTGGCTTTCCCTCCTCAACCTGCCCAGTGTCCTCCAACTCCAGCTTCTCCGAAGTGACTCTGGCCGGCCTGGCCAGTAAGGAGAACTTCAGCAGCGTCAGCCTGCGGAGCGTCAGCCTGACCGAGCAGAATTCCAACAACAGCGCGGTGCCCTACAAGAAGCTGATGTTGTTACAGGTTAAAGGTATTTCCTGGTGGCATGGGGGAGCTGCACCAGTGACCGGTGCATTCAGTCTGGTCCCAGGAGTCCCGAGTGCTCCCCTTAGTGCCAGTGAGGGTGGAGTGTGCCTGCTTCCTGAGTCTGCCCTGCACGCATGCTGCTCCACCTCCTCACGCCTAAGCGTCTCAGAGTCCCGTGAAGCAGGAAGCATCCTGCCCACCGAGGCTTTGAGAAGTTGCTAGCATGGTCACAGCAGCTGCTGAGAGACAGAGCCAGAGGGGAACCTGGTCTCTTCCCCTCCAGTGTCTCAGCCTCTGCTCCTGTACCCTGACCCCCTGGCTGTGTGGTCTGTATCCCTAGTGCTGCATGTAGCTACCTGATGCCCTAAGGGGTCAGGATGGGCCTTGGCTCTCTCTGCTGAGACCAGCAAGGGTCCACGGTGCCAGGGGAGGAAGGCACATTCCTAGGGAAGGAGTTAGGGGAACGCAGGAACCAAAGAAGCAGGGCCTACAGTGCCTTTCTCCCCCTAGCAAGGGAGACTTGGGGGACAAGCAGGGGCGCCGGGTGGGAAGGAGTGACCACTAGGAGTGATCTAATGACCACTCTGTAGGTGGACTGCAGAGACACTGGTGGAAGAAATATCCTCCCCCTGAGCAAAACCACTGCGCTTTTTAGCGTATTGAAGACTGGAAACTAGTGACTAGTTCCCATGGCCTAATGCAGAGAAGATGCTACAGGTGTACTGTGGAAAGCTCCAACCTAACGAATCATTTATTAGAAGGGATGAATGAGGCACCAAGTGGTACTTCCCCCGAGCTGATTGCTATTTAGATGCCCCATGAGGTGTGGGGGAAATCGTGAGAAGGAGATGAGATCCAGTAGAAGGCTTGCCTTTCCCTGCAGCGCGGCCAGATGCTAAGTGTGGGAGGCGGAGTGGGAGGGGCGTGCGTGGCAGGTTCCGGGAGGGGAAGCACAGTGCACCGACGCAGCCATCCAGAGACACAGGCGTAGCACGGCCCTGCGCAGCGCGGTGGCGTTGGGGCAAGCACTGCCGGGGGAAGTGGTCACCACCGCTGCTGTGCAGCCCTCCCTCACTCTCCACGCTGCCCTGCGTCATGGGAACTGATACAGCAGCTCAGTCTTTAGAAACAGGAAAGTCCATAGCAGGGATGTTCCTGTTCGGAAAAACGGTGACCTCAGGCCTCATCCTCAGGGAGAAGACACGTGCAGACAAGGCTGGTGGAGCCTCGTGCGTCCTCCCTCAACAGCGGGGACTGCTTCCTCCTGCTGTCTCCCCAGAACTGCTTCCTGTGGGTGGGAGAGTTCGCAAATGTCATCGAAAAGGCAAAGGTGCGTGTCTGGACCTAAGATGCTTCTGCTGACACCCCATTCACACACAGTGGGCTGTTCACCAACTCCAGATCCTTGCAAAGCTTTCCAGATACCTGAGGCTTCCTTCCAGTGAAGAGGGACGGGTAGCAGTCCTGCCCTTAGTGTCACTTGAAGAAACTGTCATGAGGTGCTGAGGGAGGGGGTTTTAGAAAGATTCTGACCAGCACCTCTAGTTCTAACGTGCTGGGTTTGTTCCCCTTCCTGTGTAATAAAG
>PVJX010046546.1:0-12248 GCA_004027295.1 Dolichotis patagonum | reverse complement strand
GAGATATTCACTCTCTATCATATTGACTCTTGTTTTCTTCCAAATAGTTGTCCACATTGTCACATATAGGGAATTCACATGAAACAACCTAGTATGGAATTGATCTGAGCAGGACTGAGGAGGGCATTACAGGTCTTCAAGACCAGACATTAGGGAAGCCAAGAATGGCTATCATAGTGTCTCTCATTTTCCTCAAAACAGCTGTCCATACCATGTGTGTTGAACTTAAACAAGGCAAAGCAAGCTAAGATCACTTTGAACAAAAAGTGATACTTTTGCTGGACTTCACATAAGGACATTATGGAGTCTGCACTGGGTATTGTAGTGTCTCTTTTTCTTCAAAGTAGTTGTTCATTTCAACATGTGTTATCTAGTTGGTTCTTATAAACTGTTTATAAGCTCTACACCTGCATAAGTCTCTAAATGTATATCTATCCTTTCTGTATTATAGGGAAAAACAAAACAAAGCAAGATAAAACAAAACAATTCTTAGAAAAGCATGAGGCAGAAAAGTCACATAAAATCGCAATACAAGGTGATCTACAACAGTTACCATGGTGTCTCAGCAGTATATAAAAACATTAATAAAAACGAAGCATTAGAGACATTATAAGACTTCAAAAGCAAGTAATAATCAAACCAGAGTGGGTATCTTAGTGAATCTTGTCATCTTCAGTATAGTTACCTATGCTGTTAGACTTGATGCTATCCATCACAACAGATTTAAATAAAATCAGTCAATACAAAGTAGCAATCTAACAAACCAGATTCAAATAAGATCAGTCATAATAAGACAGTATAAGTTATAAAGGGCTTCAGATTAAGTTGATAGGAAAATTAGGGATGATTACCATAATATGTCCTTTTATTTTGGGGATAGCTGACCTTGTCCTCAAGTCTAGTGTAAGTAGACAAACTGGAACAGCATGTAATCCATCCAAGCAGAGTGATGAGAATAATGTAGATTTTAAATCTTGTTATCCCATTAACAATATCCTCTGCTTTCCTTTTTTAGACAATTCCTCCCCTTTCACTCCCATGGGGTGCACTGCTTGTTTTGGGTCCCACTGCCTCCCTATATAGAGCAGCTCAATGGACCCTATCTCCTGATCTACTCTGCGCATGTTTCTCTCTGTTAGTATTTTGAGACCCTCTATACTAGAGATTATAGCCAATCTTCTCTGCCTCATTTCTGCTATTCTATTTTTCTGCCATTGATAATCTATTTTTCTCTTCCACTTCACTGTCTGCCTCATTCACTGAGGCCTCTCTGCCACTGTTCTTGAAATGCTCGTATTCTTGTTCTCTCTCCCTAGAATGTCCTTCAGTATTTTTTGTAGGGTTGGACTGGTGGTCACAAATTCTCCTAGCTCCTCTTTGTCATGGAAGCATCTTGTTTCTCCATTAATTTCTAGAGAGTGTTTTGCAGCATACACCAATCTGGGCTGGAGATTGTTCTCCTTCAGCGCTTGAAGTACTTTACTCCAAGCTCTTCTTGACCTGATGGTCTGTGTCAAGAAGTCTGCCGTGATTTTGATTGGTTTTCCTTTATAGGTGATCTGTTTCTTTTCTCTGATGGCTTTTAATATTCTGTTCTTATATTGAATTTCTGGGATCTTGATTATTATGTGTCTGGGTGTAGCTCTGTTTGGGTTGTAGGTGGCTGGAGTTCTGTATGCCTCACACCTCTGCATATCATTTCTTTTTTCTATGCTTGGGAAATTTTCTTTAATAATTTCTGTGAATAGTCTTTGTAATTCCTCTGATTTGATTCCTGCTTCTTCATTCACATACTTTATTCTTAAGTTATAGATCCTCTTGTCATCTTCCAGTCTTTGTATCTTACTGCCTGCTCCCTTGTTATTTTTAAGAGATCTTCCCTTTCATGACCCCACATTGCAAGACTGTGTTCAATTTTTGATAATCTATCTTTGGTTTCTTTCAAGCAGTTTTGCCAGCTTTCTATGGAGTCTTTTGTTTCCTGATAATCTCTTTGAATCTGTTTCATGAATTCTAGGTTTTTCTTGAATTCTTCATTAAATTTTTCTCTCCATTTGTGTTCCTCCATTCTTCTGTCTGTGTCTTCTTGAGAGGATCCCAGCCCTTCTTTTATTAATCTACTTATCTCTTGTTTAATTTGAATTAATATTTCAGTTTTGGTCCCACTTACGAGGTCCTGGAGATACCTCTTTATGTCCACTAACACTGTGTTTGATGTTGCATTTTTGCTGCTCTCAATCTCTTTTGTATTTACCTCTCCTGGATCAATGTTCTCAGGGTTGGGGGTTGGGAGTGTTTTCTTATTTTCCCCTTTCATCATGTTTTTCGTTCCTTCCATACAAGTGCACAGTGTAATTCCCAGACCCTTTTCATGTTGTTTAAGGCTCCTCTAGAGGGCGCAGGCTAGGAGATTTACCCCTCTTCAACAGGTTATCAGAGATTAGAGTTCACCGTTTGGCAGTGTGCCCTGTCTCCTCCCTTCTGGTCCTGTCAACCTTTGCAGGCCTTCACTGCATCAGTGTGCACTGATCTCAGGGGCATGGCCTAGTCCAAGCAGATTCCACTAATCTCAGCGAGGGGAGCAACCAGCTGAAGCCACTTCCTTATGGAGTTAGGGCTGTCCTGCCCAAATCCAACATGTTGTCCAGTCGGTTTCCCCTTTCCCATGGGAGGGTCTTATTCCCATCACCCACTGCATCCCCGAGAACTGCTGGGCTCCCTGACCTCCAACTTCAGTGCAGCTATGGTGGGAATTCATGGTGCCTCTGGGTGGGTCATGTGCAGAGCCAGTCCTGGAAAGCTGCACGCAGGGCTGTTCAGCTCTGCACTCCAGCAACTCAAGCCAGTTGCTCCTGCGTGGATCACTTGTTCAGGTCAGGCAGGGATTCAGGTTGCTGGAGGAGGGCGCCATGCTCGCTGATCTTATCTTCACTAATAGTAGCCCCAGGACCTCATATTCAAGTGGTCTTTTGCACTTTAGTTTCTTCGTGGGTTGTGAGAGTCCATCTCTCTCTGTTTGGGTCTCTCCAGGGTGTTTTATTCTGGCATTTGAGCTGTCTCTCTCAGAGAGGGTCTCTTTCCTGCTACCTACCAGTCTGCCATCTTGTCTTCCTTCCTAATTTCTTAGTTCTGACAACATAGAAATACTGAAAGAACACCTTGAATCTCCACTTGAATTCACTGCAATTCTGGACTTCATAATCAAGCAGACACTTCACTCTAATAATGTACAACATAACCAGCATACAAAGAGTGATTGTTATATAGATCACTTGAAAAATTTTGTGAGAATGTCAAAATGTGGGAAGATGACATTAAATCATCACAGTGCATTGGGCTTCTAAGTACAACATAGTTTGGAGGCTGAAGGTTATTCAAACTGACAAAAGAATAGGGTAATAAAATGCATTGTACAAGTGTCCCCTTATAACTGTATAGCAAGCAAATTTTACTATATTTCAAGCATTTATTAGTGCATATTTGTAGGGCAGAAAAAGTAAGTTTGTGATAGTCTATTGCTACCCTTGTATAATGTAATTTAGTTATTTTCTTCCTCATTACCTCCTTTCTCACTCTCTGCCAAATGCCCTTTTGCCTACCTTCCATTTCCCCCTTCCCCAAATTCCCCTTTCCATCAAGAAGTCTGCCATTTAGTTTTTTCCTGTTCCTTGGTGTTTGTATTCATTTTTACTCATTTTACTTTGGTTCATAGCATGAGAGTAAGCATGTCTTTTTTAACATGCTGAGACTGAGATTTAAGCACATTGTGTTACATTATATCCATGTCCTTCAAATAAAGACTTTTATTTTGTAATATTAATGTCAATGAATGTAAATTAGCAGACAATTAAATAGTTTAGAAGCTCCTCCAAAAGTCTAAACTACAACTGTCATTTAACTGAGCAATCCCCCTACTGAGTTTATATGCAGAGAATAAAAATGACTTTTCAGGATATATTTGCACTACCATTTCCTTTACAAGATTATTGAAGTGGCCAAGATGTGAAATGAAGCTGAGCATCCAATCACAAGTGAATGCAAAAAGAAAGTGCATACATTTCCAATAAAACACCACAGTGCCTTTATAAGAGAAAAATTCTGTCATTTTCAGCAACACAGATAAAACTACAGTGTATGTTGGATGAAATAAGGATGGCATGGGGGAAAACACTGTAGATCTCTCTCTTGCCAAGCTTAAATAAGCAAACTCATAGAAAGAGGAAGTAAACTGGGAAATGGAAGTATTTGGGAAGATTTGGGAAAAAGCACACAAAGCTACATTTAGACTGGAGGAATAAATTTTTTAAGAGAATAAAACAAAAGAGGACAGAATAAAGCAGATCAGAACAGAACAACATAAGCAACACAGCACTGTACAAGACAGCTGAATATCAACAGTAGCTATGTTAATGTATCTTTATTTGGAATAGTTGTGCATGGCTTCAAATACAATAATATGAAACATAACAAAATAGCATTAAAAACCATTCAAGACAATGAAAGAATTACAGGGTATTCTGAACCAAATAACAGAAAATGATCAATGGCTACAGTAATATCTCATTTTCCATAAAAAATTTGTTTATACTAGCACATATATTAAAATTCCAGTAAGACACAACATGAAAGAACCAATAGTAATCGAAGAATAAAAGCATGGTAGGACTTCAAAGTAAGATGATATTAAATCAGCAATGGCTGCCATAATGTTTTGTTTTCTTCAAAACAGCTGTTCATACCATAACACATAATAAAATAAAAAAAACAGAATAAAACATTCCAACTGATTAATGGAAACATTAAAAGGCTCCAAAGCAATGTAATGGGGAATCATGATTACCATAAAATCTTATGTACTCTTACCATATATTACACTAAGGAGGTTATACGGTATTTGTATATGTGAGTTTGTTTATTTAGCTTACCAGTATGTTCTCAAGTTGCATCTATTTTTTATAAATATCTCAATATGATAATTGTTTATAGCTGAGTAGTACTCTATTTTATTTAAAGAGAAAACAAAACAGAAAAAAAGGGTAGCAACAATACAGAATTCCAAGGAAAAAAAGAAAAGTACAAAAAACTAAGAAATCATTACTTTATAACTTACATACTGTAATCTTGGAAATAGTTGTTCAAGTTACAAAGTTAAAACATACAAATTACACATTCAAACAATGAGATTGTTAATAGTTCTACTCCATGATATAACAAAAACAGTAATATGGTCATTCATCTTACACACTTTAACATGCATGAAATTATATCCTTTAGAGCACTTTCTTTTCCTCTTTTTTACAGTAGCAATCACACATTTTGGGTTTTATTCCTCCTACAATTCTTATTATTATTTACACTAGAGACACAATGTGATATTTATAAATATGATTCTTATATATTTCACTAATGAAGATAGTCTCAACTGGCCTCCATTTCCCTATGAAGGCCTCAAGATTATCCTTCTTCATAGCTGAGTAATACTCCATTGTATAAAAATACCACATGATTTTCATCCAGTCTGTGGTTATGGGCATCTTGGTTGTTTCCAAGATTTAGCTATTACAAATTGTGCTGCTATGAACATGGGTGTACATATATCACGGTAATATGACCTTTTCAGGGTTTCTTGGAAAATACCTGGGGGGGGGATAATTGAGTTGAAGGGAGCTTCCAGTACTAGTCTTCAGAGAATTCTCCCTACTGATTTCCATAGTGGTTGCCCCAGTCCACACTCCCACCAACAGTGGAGCAGTGTTTTCCCCACAGCCTCGCCAACATTTGTTATCAGTTGATTTCTTGATGGCAGCTATACCTCGCACAGTGAAATGAAACCTCAATGCTATATTAATTTGCATTTCTGGAATGATCAGTGATGGTGAACATTTCTTGATGTATTTATTTGCCATTTGTATATTTTCATCTGAGAGCTGTGTATTCATCTCAGATGCCCATTTTTAGAGAGGGTCTTTGAATTTGGGGGGTTTAAGATTTTTCAATTCTTTATATATTCTTGGTATAAGTCCTTTGTCTGAGGGGTTGTTGTCTAAAATTCTTTCCCATTCTGTGGGTTTTCTTTTCACTCTAATGGTGATTTCTTTTGAAGTGCAGAAAATTTTCAATAATATGAGATCCCACTTGTTGATCCTCTGAAGCATTTCCTGTGCAATTTGCGTTTTCTTCATGTATTCTCTGCCTACCCCTATGTTTCCAAGAATTCTACCTACCTTCTCTTCCTGTAGATTTAGTGTTTCTGGTTTAATGTTTAGGTCTTTGATTCATTTAGACTTTAGTTTTTTGCATGGTGATAGGCATGGATCTAGTTTCAGTCTTCTGCATGTGGAGAGCGAACTTTTCCAACACCATTTATTAAGCAAGCTATGCTTCCAGTGAACATATTTAGCACCTTTGATAAATATCAGGTGGATGAGTATGTTTGTACTCATACTTGAATATTCTAATCTATTCCATTGGTCCTCAGGTCTATTTCTTTGCCAGTACCATGCTGACTTTATCACTGTGGCTTTGTAGTACAGTTTCAAGTCAGGAATGGAGATGCCTCCTGCCTTGCTTTCTTGCCCAGAACTGCCTTTGCTATTCTAGATTTCTTCTTGTTCCAAATGAATTTTAGGAGTGTTTTCTCTAGATCTGTGAGGTATGTCAATGGTATTTTGATTAGGATTGCTTAAATCTGTATAACAGTTTTGGGATTATGGCCATATTCACAATGCTGGTTCTTCCTAGCCAAGAGCAAGGAATATCCTTCTATTTTCTAATATCTTCTTCAATATCCTTTTTTAGCATAGTATAATTTTCAGCATATAGGTCTTTTACATTCTTAGGTTGATTCTAAATATTTCATTTTTTTAGATGTTATTGTGAAGGGCAATATTTCCATAATTTCTCTCTTGGTGAGTTTCTTGTTTGTGTACAGGAATGCTATTGATTTTTGAGCATTGACTTTGTACCCAGCTACACTGCTGAATTTGATTATTACCTCTAGTCACCTTTTAATGGAGTTTTATGGGTCTTCTACATAGAGTATCATGTCATCTGCAAATAGTTGTAATTTAACTTCTTCCTTTCTTATCTTTATTCCTTTTATTTCTCTCTCTTGTCTGATTGCCCTGGCTAGTGTTTCCAGAACTATATTGAATAAGAATGGTGATAGTGGAAATCCTTGTCTTGTTCCTGGTTTTAAAGTGAAAGCTTTATTTGTTGTCCATTTAGTATAATATTGGCTCTTGGTTTGTCATAGATGGTCTTTATAAGGTTGAGGTAGACACTGTTTATTCCAAGTTTCTGAAGGGTTTTTATTGAGAACATGTGTTGGACTTTATCGAAAGCTTTTTCTGCATCTATTGAGATGAGCATGTGGTTTTTGTTTTTGGCTCTGCTGATATGGTGTATCACATTTATTGATTTCGTTATGTTAAACCATCTCTGTATTCCTGGAATGAACCCCACTTGGTCATGATGTGTAATCTTCTTGATGATTTGCTGCATTTTATTTGCCAGTGTTTTACTGAGAATTTTTGTATCAGTGTTCATTAGTGAGATTGGCCTATAGTTCCCTTTTTTTAATGGGGTCTTTCTCTGCTTTTTGTATGAGAGTAATGCTTGCATCAAGGAACGATTTAGGGAGCATTGCTTTCCTTTCGATTTCATTGAAGCGTTTAAGGAGTATTGGCATCAAAACTTCTCTAAATTTCTTTATTTTAATTTTAAAGAGAATAAAACAAAAGAGGGCAGAACAAAACAGATTAGAACACAACAACATAAGCAACACAACACTTCATAATAAGAAACCAGACATTAACAGTAGCTATCAAAATATCTCCTTCTCTACTATAGTTGAGCATAGTTTCAAATACAATAATGTCAAATATAACACAATAGTATAAAACCATTCAAAAGAATGAAAGACTTACAGGACATTCTGAACTAAATAACTATGGTCAATGGCTATTATAATATCTCATTTTGAATAAAAATATTTGTTTATACTATCACATATATTAAAATCCCAATAAGATACAATATGATAGAACCGATGGTAACAGCAGAGTAGAAGCATGGTAGGATTTCTAAGGAAGATGATATCAGCAATGGCTGCCATAATGTTTTGTTTTCTTCAAAACAGCTTTTCATACCATCTCACATAATAAAGTCAAATAAAACAGAATAAAACCATTCCAATTGATGAATGAAAACATTGAAAGTCTTCAAAGCAATGAAATGGGAAAGCATGTTTACCATAAAATCTGATATACTCTTACCAACTCTCATATTAGGGAAACTATACAGTATTTACATATTTGAGTTTGATTTATTTCACTTATGAGTGTGGTCTCAAGTCATGTCCATTTATTTATAACTATCTCAATGTGATCATTCTTTATAGCTCAGTAGTACTCCATTGTAAAAAAATGTTGCAACTTTTTTATCCATTCCTCATTTGATGGGCACTTAGGTTGTTTCCAAGATCTAGTTATTACATATTGTGCTGCTATAAACATGGGTGCACATATATCACTGTTGTATGAAGTTTTCTTCTGGAAATATGCCTAGAAGTGGAATAGCTGGGTCAAATGGGGCTTCCAAACCCAGCTTTTTGAGGAAACTCCAGACTGACCTCCACAGTGGTTGCACCAGTCTACACTCCCACCAACAGTGCAGAAGTTTTTCTTTTCTCCACAGTCTCTCCAGTACGTGTTGTTGGTACTTTTCTTTATCCTGGCCATTCTTTCTGGGGTGAGATAGAATCTCAGTGCGGTTTTAATTTGCATTTCTCTAATGACTAATGATGATGAACATTTTTTCAGGTATTTATTTGCCATTCATATTTCTTCATCTGAGAACTGTGTATTCATTTCAGATGCCCATTTTTGGATTGGGTCTTTGAATTTTGTGGGCCTAATTTTTTTTAATTTTTTATAAGTTCTAGACAGAAGTCCTTTCTCTGAGGGAAAATCAATTGAGATTTTTTTCCCAATTTGTGGGTTTTCTTTTCACTGTGCTGGAAATCTCTTTCCACATGCAGGATCTCTTTAATAAGATATGGTCACAGTTATTGATTCTGGGAAGTATTTCCTGTGTGGTTTGATTCTTGTTCATGAATCCTCTACCTACCCCTATTTCTTCGAGGTTTTTACCTAATATGTCTTCCAACAGATGTAGTGTTTCTGTTTTAATATTTAGATATTTGATCCATTTAAATTTTAGTTTAGTACATGGTGATAGGCATGGGTCTAGTTTTAGTCTGCATATGGATAGCCAATTTTTCCAGCACCATTTGTTAAAGAGACTGTCGTTCTTCCACTGAGCATGTTTAGACCCTTTATCAAAAATAAGGTGTTTGAGTGAGTTTGCGGTTGTGGTTGTAGCTTCCAATCTATTCCATTGATCTTCAGGTCAGTTTTTATTCCAGTACCATGTTGATTTTCTTACTGTAGATTTGTAGTATAATTTCAAATCAGGAATTGTGATGCCTCCTGCCTTGCCTTTGCTGCTTAGAATTGTCTTTGCTATTCTAGGTCTCTTCTGGTTCCAGATGAATTTTAGGAGTGATTTCTCGAGATCTATGAGGTATGTTGGTGGTATGTTGATTGAGATTGCTTTAAATCTGTATAGTAATTTTGGAAGAATGGCCATTTTCTCAATGATTGTTCTTCCTATCCATGAACAGGTGATATCTTTCCATTTTCTAAGGTCCTCTTTGATTTCCTTTTTAAGGGTATTATAATTTTCCTTGTAAAGCTCTTTTACTTCTTTCGTGAGATTAATTCCTAAGTATTTCATTTTTTTGGATACTAGTGTGAAGGGTGTGGATTGTCTTATTTCTTTTTCAGTATTTTTGTTGTTAGTGTATAGGAATGCTATTGATTTCTGAGTATTGACTTTGTGTCCAGCTACATTGCTGAATTTATTGATTATATCTAGGAGATTTTCAATGGAGTTTTGGGGGTGTTCTCTGTAAAGTATCATGTCATCTGTAAATAATGATAATTTAATTTCTTCTTTTCCTATCTTTGCTCCTTTAATTTCACTCTCTTTTCTAATTGCTCTGGCTAGTATTTCCAGTACTGTGTTGAATGAGTGATGATAGGGGACATTCGTGTCTTGTGCTTGATTTTAAGGTAAAAGCTTTCAGGTTTTGGCCATTTAATAGGATGCTGGCTGTTGGTTTGTCATAGATGGCCTTTATCATGTTGAGGTAAAGACCATCTTTTCCCAATTCTCTGTAAGGTTCTTGCCATGAATGAGTGTTGGACCAAATCAAAAGCTTTTTCTGCATCTATAGAGATGATCATGTGGTTCTTACTTTTGGCTCTATTGATATGGTGGATTACATTCATTGATTTATGTACGTTGAACCATCCCTGCATTCCTAGCATGAATCCCATTTCACTCGGGGTGAATAATCTTCCTGATGATTTGCTGTATCTTGTTTGCCAATATTTTATTGAGAATTTTTGCATCTATGTTCATGAGGGAAATTGGCCTATAGTTCTCCTTTTTAGTTGAGTCTTTCTCTGGTTTTGGTACTAGAGTAATATTTGCTTCCAGGAATGACTTAGGAAGAATTGCTTCCCTTTCAATTTCATTGAAGAGTTTGAGGAGTGTCAGAATTAAGTCTTCTTTGTATTTCTTGTAGAATTCTGCAGTGAATCCATCTGGGCCTGGACTCTTCTTTGTTGGCAAGGACTTAATTACATTTTCAATTTCAGTATTAGAAATTGGGTTATTCAGCAGTTTTACATCTTCCTGATCCAGCTTTGGTAGTTCATATGTATCTAGGAATCTGTCTATTTCTTCAGTTTTATCGAACCTATGAGAGTAGAAGTTTTCAAAATAGATGTTGATGATCTTATGTATTTCCAGCAAGTCTGTAGTAACTTCACATTTATAATTCCTTATTGCATGAAATTGAGTTTTTTCTTTCCTTTTTTTAATAAAGTTGTTTGGGGCTTATCAATTTTATTTATTCTTTCAAAGAACCAACTCTTTGATTCATTGATCCTTTGTACTGTTTTCTTAGTCTCTATTGCATTAATGTCTGCTCTGATCTTTATAATTTCCTTCCTTCTTTTGGCTTTGGGCTTGGCTTGCTCTTCTTTTTCTAGATGTTTGAGTTGTACCATCAAGTTATTTATTTGTGTTCATTCTGTCTTTCTGATGTGGGAAGTAAGTGCAGTAAATTTTCCTCTGAGGACTGCTTTCATTGCATCCCACAAATTCTGCTAAATTGCATTTGTGTTTTCATTTGCTTGTAAATATTGTTTAATTTCTTCTTTAATTTCCTCCATGACCCACTGATTGTTCAAGACCGTATTACTCAGCCTGCATGTGTTTGTGAGGTTTTTGCTTGTACCGTTAATTTCTAATTTCATGGCACTATGATCCGATAGCATGCATGATAATTTCAATTCTTTTGCATTTACTTAAATATGTTCTGTGGGCTAGCAGATGGTCTATTTTAGAGAATGTACCATGTACTGCTGAGAAAATCTTCTGTAAATTTCTTGTAGAATTCAGCCTTGAATCCGTCAGGACCTGAGATTTTCTTTGTTGGTAAGTTTTTATTTTTTTTACTACATTTTCAATTTCAATAGCTCAGAGTGCAACATTCAAAATTGCTATATCTTCTTGTTTGAGTTTTGGTATTTCATATGTTTCTAGAAATCTGGCCATTTCCTCTGTGTTTTCTTCTCTATGTGAGCAGAGATTTTTAAATTAGGTATTCATGATCTTTTGAATTTGAGAGGTTTGCCAATTTTGTTTATTCTCTCAAAAAAACAGATTTTTTATTTATTAATTCTTTGTATATTTTTTTAGTTTCAATTGCTTTGATTTCTGCACTAAGCTTTACAATTTTGTCTCCTCTATGAGCTTTGGGTTTAACTTGCTCTTCTTTTTCTAGTAGTTTGAGATGAAGCATTAGGTTGTTTATTTGTGCTATTTATGTTTTCTTCACATGAGTATTTTTTGCTGTATATTTCCCTCTGAGGACTGCTTTCATTGCATCCCACAGATTACAATATGTTGTTTCTGAATTTTCCTTATATTGTAGATATTGCTTTATTTCTTCCTTAATTTCATCTGTAGCCCACTGGTTGTTTAAAAGTTTGTTGTTTAATTTCCATTTATGCATGCAGGTTTTGCAATTTCTTTTGCCATTAATTTCCAATTTCAGTGCACTATGGTCAGATAGTATGCATGGGATAATGTCAATACCCTTGTATTTACTT
>PVJX010046545.1:0-12251 GCA_004027295.1 Dolichotis patagonum | reverse complement strand
TTTTGCTGGGGCCCTGCCCGTGGCCTGTTTCCAGTTGCTTTCGTAGAATCAGTGTTTCGGAAGCGAACCGAAGAGGGAAGCGATAATCCCACGCGAGTTCTGCGGGTTAAAGTGGATAGCGCTGAGAGTAGGGCCTGAAACTTACAGGGCTGCCAACGAAGCATTTGGGGGCGGAGGCGGGATTTAAGCGTGATGGAGACCGTGGGCTACCGGGTTGATTGCGTGAGATTTCTGCCAGAGAATCCGTCAAGCATTATCCAAATCAGATAGTCCCATGTGGGGGTTGGGACTATGACTGCTTTGTTTACAAAGGGAGCAGGTAATGTTCTTTGTTTCCGACTCTCAGGACTTCCGCTGTTGTCCGTTTCAGTGGAATTTAAACCGAGTATTCTATAATAATTTGAATAACTACCATAATTTTTTCCCTTTTCGGTTTGAAATAACAAAGGTTAGTTAACTTCCCGCATTTCAAGTTTTGATTCAGCTTCATCTCCATCTTTTTGTAAAGCAAAAGATAGAGCAGGGAAAAATGATTTCTGTGGGCTTTCTGTTATCCTTTTCCAAGAATAATCACTTATGACAATGTTTTGTTCTTAATTCACTTCAAAAGGCTTTTTGGGTGGTACCATTTTGATAGGCTTCATTTTTTTTTTCTTTGAATGTGCTCACAATTAGCAGACAAGTATTTTTTGAAGCCCTTCAGTTTAAATTTTGTTGTTTAAATTGACACCCTTGGTTTAAGAGTATGATTTGTGTTTCTTTGTTTATAACTGTGATGCTAGTAGAGTAATGGCTGGATAATAGAAAACGTAGTGTTGTTGAGTAGTGGGTGAACAAAGCAAATGTAGAATCTTATTAGTTAAATGAAGTAAAAATGAGTAAGAACTAAGTAAACAGTGAACAGCTATCTTAGGCTTAGAGCAGAGTGTCAGACCGGGAGCAAAGAGTTTTGTAGATTGGGGGAACAAAAAAATAAGACTAATTTCGCTGGAACATTAGTGATTAAAGGTAGCAGTGTCTCAGGCATGAGATTTGCAAGAAGCCTTAAGGAAGTTTGCGTTTAGTTTCATTTTAAGCCCATTGGCTACCATTGAAGATTTTTAAAAGGGGTAGATTTTCTTCTTTTTCTTTCCCTCTTTTTTTTGCGGGGTGACGGGAGTGGTGTCTTTTTGAGACTTGGTCTCGCAATGCAGTTCAGGCTGGCCTTGAGCTTACATTGTAGCCTAGACAGTCTTAAACTTGCAATGATCCTCCTGCCTCAGCTTCCCCAGCTAGGATTACAGGCAAGATTTTCATTTTTAAATAGATCACTCTGATGTCTCCCTATGTGGAGAATATGAGAGGGCAAGATGGTAAGGATGGTATTGCAAGAATCCAAGAAAGAAATCTTACCCCACTCGTGGTGGCAGTGATTATGGAAAGACAGTTTCATGAGAGAACAGATGTTTCTGGTTTGATCATCTGGCATATGGAGAAGGTGCTGTATACTGAGATGATAGTGTCTGGCGAGTCCTGGCATTTGTTTGAGAAAAAAGTGTGACATGGCCTGTTCACATCATGAGTGCCTGATTTTCTCAGCTGCGTGGAAAGGTAGTTCTATGTGATATTGATAGAGATGGCAAAGTGAGTTTGTGTACTCTTGGCAGTCTTAAGCTCTCATTACCCAAAGATAGATATTTTAGAATAAATTTTATACTTTTTTCCTTTATACTAACATAGGTATTTATAATTTTAAAAAGATCGTCTGATAGTTTGCTTTGTTCATATAAGAACATATCATGGGATTTGAAGAAGACCTATGTGAAGAAGTGGCTTTTAACTGCAATTTTCAGTTGCATTCCCTGGGTTAGAATTCTTTCCTGTGCTAGCTGTGTGACCCTGGATGTGCCACTAACTTTATGTGCGTTCCTGCTGTCTTCCTCTCTTAAATGAGAAGTATGTTAGTCTGCATCATCAACAGAATACCTTAGCCTAAGCAATTTAGAAAATGTGCAGAAATTTATTGCTTCCCAGTTTGGGAAGCTGGGAAGTCTGTCATCAAGGTACCAACATCTGACAACATGGTAGAAAAGTACAAGAGCAAGAAGGGGGAACCTTTCAGTGATAACTCTTAAAGGTTTTAAAAGCAGAGTGATGGCACATGCCTGTAATCCTAGCATTCAGAGGCTGAGGCAGAGGATTACTGGGAGTTTGAGGCCAGCCTGGGCTACAAAGTGAGTTCAAAGACAGCCTGGAGTGCATAGCAAAACCTTGTCTCAAAAAGACAAAAAAAAAGTCTTAAAGTCTTCTTACTACTTAAATCACAGGAAAAGTATAATGGTAACTAATTTTTATGGTTATTATGAAGATTAAATGAGATGAGTAAAACGTTACAAGACATGGTTTTTCGAGCCCATTTAGCTTATTCAGTTACTCGGAGATTTCTGTAGCACGCAAATATTGTTTCTTGTTAAACATTGCTCTGTTTTGCTGGAATCCAATATTGAATAAAATTGAAAAAATGGTAAAATAGAAAAATTTTTATTCCGTATGGAATTTACTTTCTAGTTGGAGACTGGTGAAATAAAACATGTTTCTGTAGTCTCTGTGGTCTTCCTGGCACAGAGTTTTCTAAAATTGTTACAGTTATTTGAATTACTCTTTATTCATGATCTCTTGTTGATCATATCAGTGTTGAAGCAAATGAATGACTTGAACTTTAAATAGCCTCAGAATCGGACTAGGGACCAAAAAGACCAAGTGATTAGAGAGTGTTCTTCCATTCTCACACCTCGAGAGGAGGAAGGGCAAGGCTGGAGTTTCAGCTGTATTAGAAACTTTTTCTATTTTTGTTTGTTTTGAGACAGTCTCTCTGTGTAGTTCAGGCTAACCTTGAACTTACTATGTAGTCCAGGCTGACCTTGAATTTAGCATGATGCTCCAGCCTTAGCCTCTAGTGATGCGATTACAGGTGTGTGCACCATCATGCCCAGCTTCCATTAGAAACTCCTACACAGGGAGATGGAGCTGGGATGGCGAGTGGCTGAAGGCAGGAACCTTGTACCACTTTTATAGTTTGCCTGATGTACCTTTTCATTTGGCTGTTGATTTCTGTTTTGTATTGTAGACTGGTAAATGTAAGTGTTTTTCTGAGTTCTTTGAGCCATTCTAGCAAGTAATCTGTTATTTATACCTGATTGGTCAGACATGGTTAACTTGGGACTCATCGCTGACATTTGAACTGGGTCAGTGTTGTGGAACTAAGCTCTTAACCTGTGGGTGGGTTGGGTGCTAACTCCAAGTGGTTAATGTCACATAACTAATGATGTCAGACAGACAGCTAATAACAGTGTATAGATAATTAAGTAAATATGTAAAGTATTACTGAAAAGTGTCAAGAAGATAAATAGAGCCGAGAACCTGAGTAGGAAATACCTTTTAGGAGAAGATTGTTGAAATACTAGGATGTCTAAGGGACTTTAGAACCTGAACTGAAGGGAAAATGAGAGCAAGTTGTGTTCTGAAGGCAATGCAGAGGCCTTTGGGGGAGCCTGTTGGTGTTGTAGGAAGAACAAGAAGGCCAGTGAGGCTGGAGCACAGAGAATGAAGGGAGCAAAGCAGAAGGAGGTAATAAGCAAAGAAAGCAGGGAGGATTTGATGGGTTACATTTGTTAGAACTGGCTTTTTCTAAAAGTAGAAGAGAAGCTGTTGTGGGGTTTTGAGCAGAGGAGTGATGTGAACAGATTGGTTTAAATATGGCCTCTTTAATACTGCACTAGGAATACTGCACTAGGAATACTGCCACATAAGGGCAGAAGCAGGGACTTTGGAACTGTTGCATAAATTCACATGTAGATGGTGGGGATTTAGAACAAGATGGTGATAGTAGGGAAGGAAAAGTGTAGAATTTAGAGAGTGTTTATAGTTAACTTTTTTTTTAATGTTAGAGAAATATTTCACTCTGACAGTCATATATTTTGCTATTCTAATGGTGTATTTCCCCTGCTATTGAAGAATAGTATTGGGTAGGCATGGTGATGCATGTCTGTAATCCCAGCACTTGGGGGAGGGTGAGGCAGGAGGATCTCCAAGTTCGAGGCCTGCCTGGGCTACCTAGTGAACTCTGGGCCAGCCTGCACTACACAGTGAGACCCTGTCTCCAAAACCACCCCCTCCAAAAAAAAAAAAGTATTAATAAAAATTGCTTCTAGGAGCCAGATGCGGTACTGGACTCCTGTAATCCCAGCACCTGAGAGGTAGAGGCAGGAGCATCTCAGGTTAGAAGCCAGCTTGGGCTACATAATGAGTTCAGAGTTCAGGGATTACATGTATATGATAATACTTTTGGTTTATAGATCAAGAATAATGAACCTGAAAGTAGTAAATGAGTACATGTTGTTTTTAACATTTAGTGTGTATGTGTGTGGGGGGTGGTACTGGAATCAAACGCTAGGCCTGGAGTGTTCTAGGCAAGTGCCCTACCACAGTGCTATATGTCAGGCTCAAAATACGGTTTTACTATTCAGTATATTTTAAACTTTTTTCTTTTTTTTTTTTAAAGAGTAAAATAAAACAACAAAGCAGATTAGAAGAAAACAATGTAAGTGACACAGGATTTCAAAGTAAGAAAACAGAAGACAACAGTGGCTACCATAATGTCTTGCTTTCTTCTAATTAGTTGTCTATCTTGATAACAGTGAATTCATACAAAACAAAGTAGTATAAAAGTGATCAAAACAGGTAATGAAAGCATTACAGGCCTTCAAAACCAGACAATAGGAAAATCAACAATGGCTTCCATATCTCTTATTCTCTTCAAAATAACTGTCCCTACCTTCATATATGTTCAAATTAAATAATACAAAACAGACTAAAACCACTCTAAACAAAGAATAAAAGCATTGCTGGATTTCACAGCATGACAATAGGAAATCAGCAATGGCTACCATAATGTCTCTTTTTCTTCAAAGTAGCTGTTCATACCATCACCCATAATACAATCAATTCTCGTAAACTACTTAGGAGAAGTTCTAGGCATGTGTAAGCCCCTACATGTACATCTATCCTTTCTGCGTTAGAGGGAAAAACAAAACCAAACAAATTACTAAAAAAATAGGAAACAAGAAAGACAACAATAGCAAAGAGCCCAAAACAATGACAATATAGGCCTTCTAAACAAGGTAGTCCGAGCATAACTAAGTACCTTAGTTACATTTTACTCCTTGCTGAGACAAAGTACTTGATGCCCAAAGTTAGGGAGGGAAAGGTTTATTTCTTACAGTTCTTGGAGATTTCAGTCCATACTGAGTTGGCTCCAAGGCAGCATGGCATGGTGGGGCAGGCATTCGTGGTTGCTACAAACAGTAAGAGCAAAAGCAAAAGAGAGAAGAAACACCTTCCTGCTGATACTTTGTATCCTGGCTCCACCCTTGGATGGTGAAGCACCACCAATTCAAGCGCTACACAATGAACCAGTCACAGACACTAGATTTGGTCACATCCATAATTGTATGAGGCTTGGGGCCACTGGCATAAACCATGACACTAAGGTTGTTATTTTGAATAGTAATCTTCTAGGGCCAAGAATTTAGCTCTGGCTCAAGTGCTTGCCTGGGAGGTCATGAGTTGGATCCCAGTACCAAAAAACAAAACAATACATAGTAATCTTCAAAAGAGTTCTTAAGATTACCAGACAAAACCGTGCAAAATTGATCCAGTCCTATGAATGTTAACTTTTTTTTCTAATTTTATTTTGAAGGGAGTAAAACACAACAAAACAGAACAGAACGGGACATAAGAAAGCATAAATTTCAAAGCTAGACAACCTGAGATCTTCACTATCTGTCATATTGTCTCTTGTTTTCTTCCAAATGGTTGTCCATATCTTTGCATACGGGGAGCTCATACTAAATAACATAGCCAATCTTTTCACAAGATGTGTAGTTCATTGGCTCCCACTTGCCAAGGGCGGGGGCATGGAACAGGGGACAGGACGACATGAGATGTTTGATTCTCAGCCTGCACGCTGGCAGGCTCACAGCCATCCCCCAGAGAGGGGAGGAGTTCCTTGTTCTCCTGGCACCCTGAGTCAACCGCATGGTGCAGGTCCCGACATACCAGGGTCTCTCTACTTCAGGCGGCCAAAAGTCTGCCGCACTCACAGCTGCCCCCCAGAGAGGGGAGGAGCTCCTTTTTCTCCCGGCACCCTGACTCAGCTGCATGGGGGTCCTGACGCCCCAAGGTCTCTCTCCTGCAGGCCTCCAAAAGTCTGCCACACTCACAGCCACCCCCCAGAGGGGAGGAGCTCCTTGTTCTCCCGGGATCCCGAGTCAACTGCATGGTGCAGGTCCCGAGGCGCCATGGTCTCTCCCCTGCAGGCCCCCAAAAGTCCGCAACACTCACCTGCTATTTCTTTCTGATGAATTGACCATTCCATTTCCAAAGTTATGAAATGGCCAACAGACCACAGAAAGAATTCTCTTTAGGCTCCTGTTTGAAGGCAGCAGCTATAGCAATCTGCTAGCCTTGCTTCAGGGCCACTGTTAACTGTTTTGTTCCAAGAACTAATAGAATTCGTAACACAGTCATCTTAGCTATCTTAAGTATGTTTATACATTTATATGTTTTTTCTTTTCCCTTTTTTTTCCTCCTTTCCCTGGGTTATTTTTTCCCCCCTTTGAGCAGATTCTCCTTTTACAGTATTTATTGAGGACTTTGTATCTTACATATTCTTACCCTTTTGTACACTAGGGAGGCAATATGGTATTTACACTTATGAGTTTGATTTATGTCGCTTATGAGTATGGTCTCAAGTTGGATCCATTTACCTATAAAAGTCTCAATGAGATAACTTTTTTTTTTTTTGGTACTGGGGCTTGAACTCATGACCACATACTTACAAAGCAGGCCACTGAGCTAAATCCCTGGCCCTAATGTGATTATTCTTTATAGCTGAGCAATATGCCATTGTATGAAAGTACCACATCTTTTTTATCCATTCTTCAGTTGATGGGCATTTAGGTTGTTTCCAAGATCTGGCTATTACAAATTGTGCTGCTATAAACATGGGTGCACATATATCATTGTGATATGATGCTTTTATTTCTTCTGGAAATATACCCAGAAGTGGAATAGCTGGGTCAAATGGGATTTCCAATCCCAGCTCTTTGAGGAACCTTCAGACTGATTTCCACAGTGGTTGTACTAGTCTGCACTCCCACCAACAGTGCAGAAGTGTTCCTTTTCCCCCTGCAGCCTCTCCAGCATTTGTTGGTGGTTTTCTTTATCTTGGCCATTCTTTCTGGAGTAAGATGGAATCTCAGTGTGGTTTTAATTTGCATTTCTCTAATGATCAGTGATGCTGAACATTTTTTCATGTATTTACTTGCCATTTGTATGTCTTCATCTGTAAAGTGTGTATTCATCTCAGATAACCATTTCTGGGTTGGTTATTTGAATTTTGGGGGTCTGATTTTTTTTTTTTTTATTCTTTTATATTGTAGACGGAAGTCCTTGTCTGAGAGACAGTTTACTAAGATTTTTTTCAGAATTCATGAGTTTCCTTTTTACTCTGTTGGAGATTTATGTTGACATGCAAAAACTTTTAATAAGACATAATCCCAGTTATTGATTCTGGGAAGTGTTTCCCATGTGGTTTGATTTTTGTTCATGAATTCTCTGCCTGTCCCTGTGTCTTCAAGATTTCTACCTACTTTGTCATCTAGCATGTTTAGTGTTTCTGTTTTAATATTTAGATCTTTGATCCATTTTCACTTTAGTTTTATGCATGGTGATAGACATGGGTCTAGTTTTAGTTTTTGGCATATGGAGAGCCAGTTTTTCCAGCACCACTTATTAAAGAGACTATCTTTCTTCCAGTGAACATGTTTGGCCCCTTTGTCAAAGATAAGGTGGCTGAGTGTGTGTGTCGTTGTAGTTCTATCTTCAAAGCTATTCCATTGATCTTCAGGTCTGTTTTTATTCTAGTACCATGCTGATTTTATTACAATAGCTTTGTAGTATAACTTCAAGTCAGGGGTTGTGATGTCTCCTGCCTTGCCTTTGTTGCCTAGAATTGCCTTTGCTATTCTAGGTCTCTTCTGGTTTCAGATGAATTTTAGGAATGCTTTCTCTGGATCTGTGTGATTTCTCTAGATCCGTGAGGTATGCTAGTGGCACTTTGAATGGAACTGCATTAAATCTATATAACAATTTTGGGAGAATGGCCATTTTCACAATATTTGTTGTTCTTATCCATGAACAAGGCATGTCTTTCCATTTTTTGAGATCCTCTTCAATTTTTGTTTTCAGGATATTGTAATTTTCACTGAGTACATCTTTTAGTTTGTTAGATTCTTAAGTATTTCATTTTTTTGGATGCTATTGTGAAGGGTGTAGCTTCTCTTATTTCTCTCGGTGAGTTGTTTGTGTATAGGAATGCTATTGATTTTTGAGTGTTGACTTTGTATCCAGCTACATTACTGAATTTAGTTTTTATACCTAGAAGTTTTTCAGTGGCGTTTCAGGGGTCTTCTATGTAGAGTATCATGTCGCTTACAAATAATGGTAAATTAACTTCATTTCCTATCCTTGCTCCTTTTATTTCTCTCTTGTCTAATTCCTGTGGCTAGTATTTCCAGCACTATATTGAATAGGAGTGGTGATAAAGGACATCCTTGTCTTGTTACTGATTTTAGAGTAAAAGCTTTCAGTTTTTGACCATTTAATGTGATGCTGTTAGTTTGTCATAGATGGTTTTTATCATATTGAGGTAAAGACTATCTATTCCAATTTCCTGTAGGGTTATCATGAATGAGTGTTGGACCTTATCCAAAGCTTTTTATGCATCTATAGAAATGATAGTGTGATTCTTATTTTTGGCTCTGTTGATTTGCTGGATTACATTTATTGATTTGTGTATGTTGAACCATCCTTGCATTCCTGGGATGATTTCCACTTGGTCATAGCGTATAATCTTCTTGATGATTTGCTGCATTGTTTGCCAGTATTTTATTGAGAATTTTTTGCATCTATGTTCATTAGGGAGATTGGCCTGTAATTCTCTTTTATGGTTGAGTCTTTCTCTTCTTTTTGTGCTAGGGTAGTACTTGCTTCCAGGAATGAGTTAGGGAGAATTGGTTCCCTTTCAGTTTCATTGCAGAGTTTGAGGAGTATTGGCATTAAGTCTTTAATTTCTTGTAGAATTCAGCACTGAATCCATCAGGACCTAGGCTTTTCTTTGTTGATAAGATTTTAATTACATTTTCAGTTTCATTAATAGAAATTGGGTTACTCAGCAGTTTTACATCTTCTTGATCCAGTTTTGGTAATTAATGTGTTTCTAGAAATCTGTCCATTTCTTTTGTGTTATCAAACCTATAAGAGTAAAGGTTTTTGAAGTAGGTATTGATGATCGTCAGTATTTCCACAGGGTCTGTAGTGATTTCACCCTTTTCATTCCTTATTGCATGAATTTGAGCTTTTTTTTTCCTTTTTAAAATAAGGTTGGCTATGGGCTTACCAATTTTATTTATCCTTTCAAAGAACCAACTGTTTGATTCATTAATTCTTTATATTGTTTTCTTTGTATTGTATTGATTTCTGCTCTGATGTTTATAATTTCCTCCCTTCTTCTGGCTTTGGTCTTGACTTGCTCTTCTTTTTCTAGATGTTTGAGGTGTAGCATCAGGTTGTTTATTTGTGTTCGTTCTGTTTTCCTGATGTGGGAATTCACCACAATAAATTTTCCTCTGAAGACTGCTTTCATTGCATCCCACAGGTTCCAATTGTTTAATTGTTGTTTAATTTCTTTTTTAATTTCCTCTGTGACCTACTGATTGCTCAGGAGTATATTGTATAATTTCCGTGTGTTTGTGGAGTTTTTGCAGTTTCTTTTGCCATTAATTTCTGGTTTCATGGCACAATGATCAGATAATTACATATGAGATAATTTCAACTATTTTGCATTTACTTAAATCGTGCTCTATGGGCTAGTATATGGTCTATTCTAGAGAATGTCCCTTGTGAAGCTGAGAAGAATGAATATTCTGATGTTGGATGGAATACTCCACTAAGTCCATTTGTTCACAGATGTCATCCAGTTCTGTTACTTCTTTGCTGATTTTCTGTCTAGTTGATCTGTCTTTTTGTGTCAGTGAGGTGTTAAGGCCTCCTGTTATAATTGTTATTGCTTATTTGACGTTTCATTTCTGTTAATATTTGTTTCGTATAGCTGGGTGCTCCCGTATTTGTTGCATAGATAAATTTAAGATTATTATCTCTTCCACTTGAAGTTTTCCCCTACCTAGTATGTAGTGACCTTCTTTATTTCTTTTGATCATTCTTGGTTTGAAGTTCTCATTGTCTGCAAACAGAATAGTTACCCCTGCTTTTTGGGGGGGGGTCCTTTTGCATGAAGTATTGTTTTCCATCCTTTGAGTTACAGTCTATGAATTTCTGTTTGGATTTCTTGTATGCATCATATGGTTGGATGTTGTTTCTTGATCCATTCTGCCAGTCTTTGTTTCTTTTAATTGGTGACTTGAGTCCATTTACATTAATGATTCTAACTAATATATATTGGTTTATTTTTGTCGTGTTATCTTTCTACTGTTAGTTCTTTACTTTTACCCTCTATTTAATTGTTTGCCTTGCTTAGTGCTTTTTTCTTGTTGGCATTCTTGAAGTTATAATTATTTTTATGTGTATCTAGAATATCTTTCAGTTTTCTTTGAAAGGTTGGTTTATTGGTCATGAAGTTCTTCAGCTGTTCTTTGTCATGGAAGTATCTTATTTGTCCATCAGTTTTGAAGGACAGTTTCACAGGGTACATCAGTCTAGGTTGGAAGTTGTTTTCTTTTTAGGATCTAAAATACTTCACTCCATGCTCTTCTTGACTTCATTGTTTGTGTTGAGAAGTCTGCTGTGATTCTGATGGGCTTTCCTTTATAGGTGATTTGTCTCTTCTCTGTAACAGCTTTTAATATTCTGTATTTATGTGGAATTTCTGAGATGTTGATTATTATATGTCTAGGTATAGTTTTATTTTGGTTTTGACTATTTGGAGTGCTATATGCTTCACTTGTCTGTATGTTCAGTTTCCATTCCAATGTTTGGGAAATTTTTGGCTATTCTTTAAGTCGTCTTTTAGTATCATTTGTGTTGTCCTCTTTTTCGTTTACATGTATCAATCTTATGTTGTTTTTCTGTGCATCAACTTGCAGCTGTTGAATTGTTATTTCCCTGATTCCTTGTTATTTTTAAAAGATCTTTCCTTTGCTGTTCACCAGCTGCAGTCTTGTCTTCCAGATCTGAAAGTCTATTTTCACTTTCATTGAGGTGGTTTTGCCAACTTCTGATGAAATTTTGGCTTTCTGGATATCTCTTTGAATCTGTTTTATGCATTCTGTTTGTTTCTTATATTGTTCATTCAAGGTTTTTACATCCTTGTACAGTGTCCCTCTATTTTTTGACTATGTCCTCTTTAGATGTTTATCATGTCTTCTTTTACCTGGGAGATTATTTCTGATCTGAGTTCCTTTATAGCTTCCTGGAGTTATTTCTTTACTTCAGTTGCTGTTATTTCAGGAGTTTCAGGTATATGGCTTAAATTTTCTATGTCCATGTCTCCTAGGCTTGCCTAGGATGGGCTGAAGATTTGAGATTACATTTTGCTCTTTCATTTTGTGATTTTCCTATTCCCCTAGGGAATCTGAAGGTAAGTTCTCAGTTGTTTCTTTCTCTCTCTTTTTTTTGTTTTGTTTTTTTTTTTTGTACTGGGGATTGAACTCACCACCTCGCATTTACCAAGCAGGTACTTACACCACTGAGCTAAACTCCCGGCCCTCAGTTATTTCTTGGGTTGAGAATATTTATCCCTATTGAAGGAGGTTTCTCCAGTTGAATGTAGGTTCTTAGACCTTACCTGGTGGCTCCCAGCCACGAGACACTGGGCGGGGCCCAAGTAGACCCAGAGGGACCTTCCTGAGGGTCATCTGGTGATAGTGGATGCTGTGCAAGGTCCTACCAGTCTCCAAGTGATGTGCACAGGCTGCACAGGTGGATAGAGATCTCTGTGGGGTCTTTCGGCTCTCAAGGCGGAACGAAGACAGCTCCAGGCCACTTGGGGGTCCATAGTTTTAACTTCCAATATCCTAAATTCTGACAACACAAAGGAGATTTAAAAACATATGCTACTTAATTCAAACTTTTCCTTTTTCCTAGGTTACAGTTCCTCTCAGTCATCTTATCAGTGCCTTCCATTCACCAAAACC
>PVJX010046544.1:0-12279 GCA_004027295.1 Dolichotis patagonum | reverse complement strand
CAGGGCTGTGGACTGGTGTCAGCCAGAGATGCAATCGCCTCAGTGGACACTGGAGTGACCTCTTCATGCTCACAGTCTGGCTGTCAGAAGGACTTGGTCCCTTGAGGGTCTCAGTGGGTCTCTGGCTCATGGCTGAGGGAATCCCCAGTTTCTTGTCCAGTGGGCAAGGAGCAAAGCCAAGCAAGTTGTGGGTGGGGGCACAGAGGGGTACACATCTGTAATGTCAGCTGCTATGGAGGCTGAGTCAGAAAGATTGCAAGTTAGAGGCCAGCCTGGGCAACTCGGCAAGATCCTATCTCAGAACTCAACTGACTAAGGCTGAGCCAGGACGGAACACTTGCCCGGGGCATGAGCAAGGCTGGGGTTTGATTCCTAGGGCTGCTCAAAGCGAGAGAATGAGGGAAGCCAAGCTGGCCAGTCATTTCAGAAACAACAGTCTCCACATTTGCCATCTTCCACGGGTAGGAGGCAAATCAGTAAATCCAGCCCACAGTCAAGTACAGATTTCACAATACGCTGACAGGAAAGCCAGGAGTGTTGGGGGGGATACCCCTGAGCAGCCTGCGCCCCATCCCTCCACGCTCTGCCCCCAGCCTTGTGCAGCTCCTTAGGAGTGCCAGCCCCTCAACAAGGACTCCTCCGGTTACTTGTTTGCCATGGCAGCAGCCTCTCCAGCCCCTTTGCCTGCTCTGTGTGTCTTCGTAACTCTGCCTCCTTCTCACCGAGTCCCTGGCCTCGCCGCCTGACTGTCTGCTCCCCATCCCAGAACACACAGGAGCACAGGAATTCCAGTCTGTTCAGCTGCCACACCCCTGGGTCCTAGGGACAATGTCTTATCCGCAGTAGGTGTTCAATCAGTGAGTGAGCCGGAGGCCAGTGATTCTCAACTTCTCAGGGTGAACGTTTCTCAAAATAATTATCATAAGGAACTGGGCATTGTGGTGTCTGGGAAGTCAAGGCAGGAGGACTGAAAGTGTGAGCCCAAAGCAGGCAATTTAGCGACATAGCAAGACTGTCTCAAAGTAAAGCATAAGGCCGAGGGTTTGGCTCAGCGGCATAAGCGCCTGCCTGCAAAGTGTGAGGTTGTGAGTTTGATCCCTGGTACCAAAAACAAAGAGCTGAGGCTATAACCCTGTGCAAAGCCCCGGGTGTGGCCCCTAGGACTGGGGCCGGGGCACAGAACGGAAACCAATCCGTCAGCAGACAGAAGTGAAATGGCTCGGGTAGACCTGGAGGCGGAGCCCAAGGCCCTGCTGCCCCAGAACCCTGTCTTGCTCCCCCTTGAGGGCCAGTCCCAGAGCCCTAGGGTTCTGCCCTAACACTGTGAGCAGCCCCATTGGGAGGTACATGGGAAGAGCTCTGTGCATGCTCTGGTTTCTGCTGAAGTCCAGCCTGATCTCCTGACCCACAGAAAGGATGTCTGCCACTCTATTTCTATCTCTACCACAGCCACCTCGAAGCTTGGCCAGCACTTACTTCCCCATCCAAACCCAGGGTCCAGCTCTGGCCTTTGAAAAATGAGAAAATATTCAAAAAGGGTCATGCTACCAACATCCTGAATATCACTTAATGTTACCCTCCACCCTATGATTTTCAGTCATTAAGTCATTCAAGAAACACATGCTACCTGTGTACCAAGCACACATATATAGACATGAAAAGCAGAATACCTATCCTCCTGATGTACATGGGGAGACAGTAAAACACTGACACTTCCCTCTCCAAAACCTCTTGTTTTGAACACCTCCTGTTTTGGGGGACTCACCACCTCACGAGGCTATGCATCACCTTGCCCGAGGACACAAGCAGCTAAACTGTTCTTTTTATAAAACCCAGTCTCCTCTCACAACTTCCGCCTTTGCTTTTAATTTTATCCTTTGGTTCCACGTAGAGTAAATCTGCCCCTTTTCCAAATGACAGCCCTGGAAGTATCTGAAAACAGTAATCAAGTCCCACAGAGAGCTCTCTATAGACCTGTGGCAGCGCCAAGGCCTATGGTTTCCAGCTGCCCTGGGCAGAGCCTGGTAGCCCCTGCCCATTGCCGGCTAGAGAGTACCTAGCATCTAGCATGCAGTACCCAGCACCCAGCAGCCCGCAAGGGAACTCCAGCCCAGGTGTTCTCTCCTCTGGCTCCCTCCTGATTCTGCTGGGGACAAGGCCAAGCAGGAGGGACACAGCAGGCAGCCGCCAGGAAAGGAATCCAGTGGGTTCTGTGTGTGTTCTTTGTTTCAGCAAAACGCAGTTTTCCGAGTAATTGCTTGCCTGACGCCACAGGGCCCCTAGACCTCCGGGGCATAAATCTTCCTGACTGGAGGCCAGTTCTCCACTTTTCCCGCAAGGCCTGAGCCTTGCACTCTCTGGCCAGCCAGGCAGGGCTTGGACTCATTAGGGTCAGGCCACTGGACTGCGGTCTCTGCCAGTGCTTCAAGCCTCTGGGCACAGTTCCTGGGTATCCACTGCCCCTTCCACAAGGCCACAAGGCCGGGCCCAGGGTGGGAGGAGACCAAGGGGGGGGTAGGGAAGGGAGAGAGAGGGAGACCGGGCGAAACAGAGGGGAGGACAGAGTTTTGCCTTTTGCCAGCTCGCTGGGTAACCTCCAGAAACAGGAAAAATCTTAAAAAAAAAAAAAAAAAAAAAAAAAAAAACCTTAGTCTCAGAAGGACCAGGATTGGGAGCGGGGGCAGCGGGGAAGTAGACCTGGAACTGCACAGAGTCACATTCACAGAACTACCTGATTCCTGGCTATGGGAGGGACAAATAAACCTCCTTGAACCCCCACAGTAATGGGGATAGAACCCAAGGCCTGAGTACTGTAAGCAAGCACTGAGCCCACCCTCAGCCCTTTCTTACTCTTCATTTTGCATTTTCCTAAATTTCCCAGGTTGTCCGCGAGCTGTAATCCTAACCTTGCCTCAGCCTCCCGAGGAGCGGGATTGTAGGCTGACGGTCTATTTTAGAGTGCCGGAAAATTCTCTGTACTACCTCACCCTTGCCTCTTTCCTGCTTTTCTTTCTCTCCATGTACTTGTTTCCATTTAAAAAATAAACAAAAACCCTCCCCTCTCCTTTCCCCTTTCTCTTTCTTCTTGAGCCCCAAGTCGCAGGCTCAGTCAGACCCTACCCCAGTCTGAAGGCTTAGGCAGCATAAGCACAGCGATGGGTCTGCCTCCTGGCATCTGCCAGCCCGGGGGATACCTGGTAATCAGGAAGGACGAAGAGGGTAAGGCAACCTTGAGGGTTAGGGTGAGGTTAGGGTTAGGGTTATGGGGAGGCTTCTTCCCCTCCTCCCTAGCCCCTCCCACCTGGCTCTTTCCTCTTGCAAAGTCTCGGAGCTCAGTCCTCTATGCACAAATCACAATGAACACCCTGTCTTGGGGCAGCCTCTGATGTGAGCTTTTGATCCTCCCTAGCTGCAGGATGAAGCACCTCACTTTCCTCTCATGAGCAACTCCAGGGGAAGTGTCCCAAGATCCAGGTGTCCTTTTCCAGCCCCAGAATGGACTTGGCAGGAGTGGCCTCCCTCAGAGACCAGCCCAGGCCCTAGTCCCACAGCACCTGGCAAGGGTAGACTCCCTCCCAACTGGACCTCTGCGGGAGAACTCAGAGAACTCATTAGGTTGACCTGGCCTGTCCTCTCCTGGGACCAACCGTGGCCAGACGCCTGGTGCTTAGGACTCAGGGACACGCTGTGGCCTGCCCCACACTTTCTGCCCAGGATGGAGAAGGCGCAGCAGTCTTCACTGCTTCCTCCAGAGCAGATCAAAACTGTGGCAGCCCTGGGTTTGGTCCATGCAGCAGGGGGCATTTGTGTCAGACTTTGATATGCATCGTGCTGAGGTTCTTTGGGGAGGTGTCGTTATCTCCCGGCATCACCATCCACCATCCACGGGGACTTTCTGTGGAGTCCAGATGTGCAGGCTGTGAGTGGACCCTCACACCCCACCCCCAGGGCTGTGTTTACCCAGCCTTCCTGCAAGTGTTACTGCCAAACCAGACCAAATGATCTTATCTTCTCCAGGAACTCCGCGGGAGCTGGCAGAGGCTAAGCCAAGACCCTGTTGGATTTGGTTAGTGGTCTCTGCCACGGAGCTAAGGAGCTGCAAACACTCCTCTTCAAACGGAAACACTGCCTTTGAAGCCTGTGTGGATCCCGCCCAGAAGCCCACAGCCTGAAGCCACAGCAGCTCCCAGCAGGGCCCTGGGCAATTCCAGAGCCTCCTGTGGAGAGCAGCGTGGAACCCAGCACCCCTCCTGGAAAATAGGAACCACTTTGTTGTGCATCTTACACGTCTATGCACATCAGTGGGGGTGGGGACCTGAATAGTAAGTACCAGTTGTGGTGCAGCGAGGTCCACCCAGGCCCCGTGCTCGGTACTCTGCGTGGCATTTCCTTCGTTCCTCTCACAGATTCATTTTAAAGGCCTAGAAACTGGGACACAAGGAGGTTCTTCAGTCAGACCAAGGTCACCCAGCTCGTAGGTGACGGATCTAGCCCTCCATCCTAGGCCTTGCCAATGTGCGGGACCACATCTTCCAACATATGGCAAACTAATTGTATTTCTACAAAACCTTGAAACTAAGCCTTAATCCACATGCATATGGGACCCACGTGCTCAGGGCCAAGTAGAAATCAGGCTATGTCTGAAATAAATCGTGCCATGAGGGCCAACAAACCTGTCTAAGAGAAAATGAGAATGGAGAGCTCACCTGGGAACCGCCTCCCCCCAGCCACACATCTGTTTACTGCGAAGATTTCAACTTCTAGTGAAAGTCAGTAGATGCTTCTGGGTTGCCAGGCATAACATTCCTGCTTCCTAATGACTTCTGGAACCTAGCTGGTCTCCTGCTGGATTCCTGGGTAAGATCAGCAGAGTGTTTATCTGGAAGGTGAGCTGTATGCAGAAGTAAGAAGGAGCAAATTGTAGGAGCTGAATGAGAGCAAGAGTAATCTGATAAGACTAGAGTGACAATGTACCAAATACTCAAAACTCATGGGGTAGGGATGAATCAGTTCATCTTCTGTTGCTATAACAAAATGCCTGAAGCAGGTGATTTATAAAGCAAAGAGGGGAGCTTGCAGTGTTGGAGGTCACAGAACATGGCACGGGAAGGACCTCTGGCTACATGACCACAGGGGCCATAGCACAATGTATATGAGAGGGAAAGATTACATACTAAGACAGGAAGCCAGGGAGATTCAGGGGTCATGCTTCCTCTTTACAGTAACTCATTCTCATAGGAACTAAGTAGGGTCCTACAAGAACCCCATTAATCCTTTCTGAGAGCCAGGCCCTAATAACCTGTTTACCTTCCACTAGGCCCCACCTGTTAGAAGTTCATCACAATCAGGTATCGTGGCACAATCCCAGCCCCATGGGAGACTGAGGCAGGAGGATTATTAAACCCAAGCTGGGCAACTTAGCTATGTAGCAAGACCTTGTATGTCAGTCACATCCCCATTGCTAGAACAGAATACCCAGTGTCTCATCTTAAAAAAGAGAGGTTCATTTTGGCTTACAGTTTCCATGGATTCAGTCCATGGTTGGGCAGCTCCAAGATGTGAATGGCATGGTAGAGAGGCGCTATGGAGGAAGCTTTCACACATGGTGGCCAGGAAGCAGAGAGAGAGGGGAGGAAATTGGGTCACGAATATACCCTTCCCGCTAGCACACTTGTAATCTCAGCACTCAGGAGGCTGAGGCCAAAGGATCATTGTGAGTTTGAGGCCATCCTGGGCTACATAAAGAATTTGAGGGAAGCCTGACTTACTAGTAAGATTGTCTAGAAGAAGAAGAAGAAGAAGAAGAAGAAGAAGAAGAAGAAGAAGAAGAAGAAGAAGAAGAAGAAGAAGAAAAAGAAGAAGAAGAAGAAGAAGAAGAAGAAGAAGAAGAAGAAGAAGAAGAAGAAGAAGAAGAAGGAGACATCCTTCCAAGTTATGTCCTCAATGGCCCATCTCTTCCAACAACTCCCCCACCACCACCAAACAGGATAATTGTGGGGAGATTTTAGACCTAGACCATAATACTCTGTCTCAAAATAAAAGATAGAAAGAGTTTAGGGCATAGCTCAGTGCAAAGGTCTTTGGTAGAACCCCTAGTATTAAATGAAATATAAAATAAAATAAAATAAAATAAAATGGGCCATCTCCCCCCCAGCCATGCCACACTGGAGACCCACCTTCTAGCTCACACTCCTCCAGGAAATACAGTCACCCTATCCATGACCACGATGATGAAGAGAGGGGAGGTTAAGAAACAGGAGAAGCTGAGAAACACAACCCTTTAGAGCTCTTATAAATTAGCTGAAAAGACCAAACTTACATATTAAGTAGTGGCCGAAAGCACCTTGTGCTAGAGCGTGTGTAAGTGCTGGGGTACAGACCCAGCTGGGGTAGCAGCTTGGATGAGTGGGACTTGAAGCAGCAAGAAGGGGTTCCACGCCATGTGTGAGAGCACTTTCCTCAGGGCTTGAAGGTGCCATCAGGTGCTGCAGAAGCTGAGGGCATTCCGCTGAAGAACACGCCAGGAAGACCACAAATAAAAACTCAAATCAAATCTGCATGATGCTTAAAGTCACAGGCCCCAGGCCAGCAGATCCTCAGAGGCCATGTGGTTTAGCCCTTCCTCCCTCTGCAGACAGGAAAGCAGGCAGAAAGAAATAAAGTCACAACGGAGAAGCCACTTAACTTCCCGGGGCTTAGTGGTCATTGGTCTCCATGGAGCAGGGACTGCTCTGTAGACGAGATCACAGTTAACCTAATAACACCCCTGGGAGCCAGCCAGGGAGACTGGGGGTGACCACAGCGGTGGTGGCGACCTGGTTCCTTGTGTCAGAACTGGAAAAGAACCAGGTTCCCCAGGATCTTTTTCTTGTTCTGTTTTCTTTTCCTTTACTCTGGTGGGGATGGAGCCCAGGACCCAGGGCCCTGCCAGAGCCAGACAAGCGCTGTGCCACTGAGCTGCACCCCAGCCCCTGGGGCGCAGGTGGGCAGTGGGCTGTCCTGAAGGTGGGCAGGAGGTGCTGTAGGAGGGGGATTGGTCCCTAGCACCGTCTGGCTTCCTTTCCAGCCATGCAGCATGGGGTAGCTGAGTATCATTTCGTACCATAAAATTCACTTGCCGTAATCATATAATTCCACAAAGTAACTGTCAAATCTTGTGAGCAGGACACTGCTGAAGCTTTTCTTATGCAACCACTGCTCTAGGTGCCCTCCCCTCTTCTAACTCCAGGCGATTTCTGATCTGTTTTCTGACACAGTGGTTTTTCCTTTTCTAAAACTTCATATACATGGAAGCAGAGAGGATGTGTAGTGTGTGTTCTTCCACGGTGTGGGATGTTTCTGATTCTTGCTGTGAGTGGCATGTTAGGGTTTAAATAGGAAGCATCCCCCAACGACGCTGATTTGAAGACTTGATTCCCAAGCTAGCAGTGTGCAGAGGTGGGGCCCAGAGTGCAACTGGACTGTGAGGGGCTGTGGGTTAATCCACTAAAGAGCTCATAGCGAGGCATTGGGTGCTGGTAGCCGGGGAGGTCATGTGTGTTTAGGGAGAGAAGAGTCCATTCATTTATGCTGTGCACCTAACACTGAAAAGGAAAATTTGTTCTTTAAAAAAAAAAGTCTTTTTTATTTTTATTTTTTTAAAATTTTTTAAATTTTATTTTAAAAGGGAGTAAAATTAAATACAACAAAACAGAACAGAATGGGACATAAGAAAGCATAAATTTCAAAGCTAGACAACCAGAGATCTTCACTATCTGTCATATTGTCTCTTGTTTTCCTTCAAATGGTTGTCCTTATCTTTGCATATGGGGAGCTCATACTAAATAACATAGCCAATCTTTTCACAAGATGTGTAGTTCACTGGCTCCCACTTGCTAGACACGGAATGGGGGACAGGACGACATGAGATGTCTGATTCTCAGCCCACACGCAGGCAGGATCACGGTCACCCACCAGAGATGGGAAGAGTTCCTTGTTCTCCCGGCACCGCAAGTCAACCGCACAGTGCAGGTCCTGAGGCACCAGGGTCTCCTCCCTGCAGGCCCCCCAAAGTCCGCCATACTCACCTGCTATTTCTTTCCGATGAACTGACCATTACATTTCCAAAGTTCTGATATGGCCAACAGACCACAGAAAGAATTCTCTTTAGGCTCCTGTTTGAAACCAGCAGCTACAGCGATCTGCTGAAAAAAAGTCTATTTTTTTAAAAAATCAGTCAACTATAGAGTCAAAGATGTGTGTCTAGACCCTTCATCTGCTCTCTTCTATTTGTCCATATTTATTTCTATACCATATTATCTCGATCACTGTCATGTTATGGTAAACTGAAAAAAATCAGGTGATGTTTGTAGTGTTGTTTACATTTTAGCAATCAGTCTAAGAGGTATGAGGTGATAGCTCATTGTGGTTTTGCGTTTCTCCAGTAGTTTGTGATGCTGAATATTTTTCATACACACAGCTGTGACCACTGAGTGTCATTTTATGGGAAATGTCTATGTGTGTCCTTTTCTCATTTTTAATTGCATTATTTCTTTCTACTGAGTTCTTTATATTGTTTTGATGTTAACCCTTTCTCAGGTGAATGGTTTGCAAGTATTTTCTCCCATTCTTTAGGTTTTTCCTGTTGGCTTTTTAGCTTTCCTTCTTTTTGCATTATGTTTAGTGGCTGCTCTGAGATTTACAGTTTTATATCCTGAGCTTTACTGGGTGCTTAAACACTGTACTTTTTCACCTAATTGTGTTGGTGTACATTCCCTTATCTCATCCTAACCTTTAGTAGTTGAAATATATATATATGTTAATATGTAGGATTATGTATTTTTATATATTATATATGATTTCAGGTGGTATTCCCTTTACTATTTCTTGCAGTGCAGGTTTTCTAGCAGTGAATTCTCTTTTATCTGAAAAATATGTATATTTACCTTTGATCCCTTGAGGACATTTCCACTGAATGTAGAATTCTAAATTGAGAGGTGTTTTTTCTACATTTAAATATACTTCATTCTTCTGGGCTCTGTGACAGCTGACGGAAATCAGCCCTAAACTGAATTGTCGCTCCCTTATATAGAGAGTATTGTTTTTCTTTTGTTATTTTCAAGATAATCTTTGACTTTCCACAACTTGACCTGATGCATTTCTTCACTCTGCCCTTCACCTAGGATAATTTCTATCACTCTTTTTCAATTTCACTTATTATTTCTTCTGTCCTCTCCACTGGACACCAAATCTAGCCAGTAGAATTTTACTTCTGACCTTGTATTTTTAAGTTCTGAGTTGTCCATTTAATTATATTTTAAAATTATTTCCCTTTGTCTGTTGAGGTTTCTTACACTTTTATTCACCATGAGCATACTTTATGGTATTTCCCAGAGGCTGGTTATAACAGGCATTTCATCTTTGTTCTAATATCTGACTCATCTCAGGGTCATCTGCGTTGGTTTTCTTCTCTCTTGAGCATGCGTCCCGTGTTCACAGCTGTTGTATGTAAAGTGAATTTGGGTTACATCCTGTCATTGTCGATGTTAAGATGCAGAAAGCCTTGGCTCTCCTGTTCCTTTTCTCCGATTTCTTGGATGACAGCTCCTGTGTCCATTCAAGTGCTTTCTCCCAACCCAAGTCACTCCTAGTCTGCTCTGTAGGTGTGTGGTTCGGGAGGCCATGGAGGGATATGGGTGCTCTGCATGTGGGATTTTCCCTGTATCTGTTTCTGTTTCTTTGATTTCTCCATCCTCTTCTGCAGCTGCACGCTCCCAGCTCATTTCCTGGCTCCCTGCTCCAGCAGCGCGGCAGTGTCCCCACCAGCACCCTTGCCACCCGCTGCATCATGCCCACTGCCCTGGCCCCAGGAAGGAAGCCACACCTCTGAGGGTGTGCGTTGCTGCAAAGTCTGTCTGTCGTTCCTTATTTACCAGTGGTTTTGGTCATTTATTCAGAGTTTCCATTGATTTTCAGTGATCTGGTCAGATCTTACTGTGTCATTCCTAGAAGCGGAAGCCACAAGACAATCTTTTAAAAAGGAAATATCATATCACTTCCCAGATAGAATCTTCTAAAATATCTTATCATTGTCTTTAGAATAAAGTCCAAAGTGGCTGTCAGTCAGCTTCCTGAGCAGGAAAGGGGTGGCAACTCAGAGTTTGCCAGGGAACCGGAACCAACATGGTATTCGAGATGTGATCAAAACATAGGGCGAATGTTTAAGATTTCTACATTATTACAGTAGAGGACACATTGTCATGATCTCCATCAGAACGCCCGCATTGTTCGGAACACCTCTGCTCTGCAGGTCGTGCCCTTTTCTAAAGCCCTTTTCTAGGAGTCCTCATCCCTGAACGTCTTTACAAGGTGATAAAAATACAGTGAGCACTGCTGCCCAGCATTCTCCCATGGAAAGACAGGTTTGTAAAAACACCAGCGAGACCTCGTCTACATTATTTACCAGATCTGCCACCGCAAAACTTCTGTCTCTTCCCCAAGTCAAAAGGACCATGAAAGGGAAACATTTAAAATTGATTTAGGACACTGAGGGGGCCACAACAGCACAACTACACACACCCCATTAGGTGCATATAAAGATGTTTCCAAGGGACCGGCTCCTATGACAATGGATTCTGAGCAGTCTCACAATCTTCCATCTACAAGCTGGGGACTCAGAGAATTCTGGGTGTGGTTCAAACCCCTGAGAGCAGGAAGTTCTCAGGCACAAATTTCTGCCCAGTTCTTCGGGCCTGTGGCCAGCAGAAGATGAACACCCTAGCTCAGGCGGCAGGCCATGAATGCAGTCTCCCTCTGCACTCGGGTCTATTTGGGGCCCTCAGCAAGTTGGATGAGGTCCACCCACAGCCACAGTGGAGAACCATGTACTTTACTCGGTCTACGGATTCCAATGCTAATCTCTTTCAGACACTCTCACAAGTGCATCCAAAAACAATGTTTATCCGACTGACTGGGTGTTTCCTGGCTCAAGCAAGCTGACATATAAAGTGAACCATCACATTGCCCTCAACTAGGATTTTGGGGATGGTTTGAAGAAGAGACTGTTTATTATAAGAGTTAGAGAAATAAACTGGGCATGGTGAAGCACACTTGTAATCCAGCACTGTGAAGGCTGAGGCAGGAGGATTGCTGTGAGTTCAAGGCCAGCCTGGGCAACAAAGTGAGTTCAAAACCAGCCTAAACAACATAGCAAAACCCTGTTTGAAAGAGACGTCCCCCCAAAAAGTTTAAAAATTTAAGGAGGGAAAGGCATCCTGGGACCAGCAAGGTGGGACATCTCTTGTTTCCCAGGCCTGAATGGGCAGAAGGAATGAAAAATGTTATCAGAAATGGAGCCGCCCTGCCAGAAACGGTGTAGCATACAGCCTCTGCCCAAACAAGAGGAGAAGCCCTGGGACTTCCCCCGCTCTCTCCTCCCGGATCTCTTCCCACGGCAGACCAACTGGAAGCCCCAGTGCTAGGAGTCCAGGGAACATAGGCTTCAGTAGCCAAAGTCCCAGGATTCAGAGCGACAGAGAGGGACCTTCCCTAGCCGGGACCTGCCCTCTTGTCCCCTCCAATGTAAATACACTGGACATCTGTCAGGTCCTCTCCCTCTCAATACTTTCCCTTTCCTCAGCACATAAGGAACCTCCGGTGAAAGTTTTTTTTTTTTCCTGTTTTTGCCAGTGTCACCCCTTTTAGCTTCCTGTTGTTAGCTGAAGCCTGAATTCCTCCGGAAGGTCTTTCATGCCCACCCCCGACTAGACAATACCCATACTCCTGGGCACCCCATTTTTCTCTTCCAGCACTGTGCCCACTAGTGAACTGTCAATCGTGCCGCATGATTAATTAGTGATTTCTCCAGTATCTGCCATCTCCAGCAAGCTGCAAGCTCAGAGAGGGTAAGTCCTCTCTCTCTGTTCCGCTCACTCTGTGCCCAACAGACACAACTCTCTCTCTCTCGCCGGGGGAAGGTCTGTTATGTTCTCTCGATTTCTGAACCCCTGTGTCCTTTTGCAGTGCCTCCGGGAACATCAGCCTTCCATGGGGACTTGAAAAATTAACAGATGAATAAAACTACTCACCTTTAAACCTGTACCACATTTGAAAGTGACAAGGCCCATTAATTTGGTGCCGAAATCACCCTTTCCCTTATTCCTCCAGAAACGGCCCCTTCCAAGTTTAGCAGGGTGCCTTCCTGTGCCCTCCCACTCCTCCTGTTGTTGACGAACCAAGACCAGAAACTTCCGTAACTCTGTGTACGAAAGAGTTGGCTTCCCCTTCCCGTCTAGTCCCCGT
>PVJX010046543.1:0-12252 GCA_004027295.1 Dolichotis patagonum | reverse complement strand
GGATAGCATCAAGTCTAAGTGTATAGGCAACTACACTGAAGATGACAAGATTCACTAAGATACCCACTCTGGTTTGATTATTACTTGCTTTTGAAGTCTTATAATGTCTCCAATGCTTCATTTTTATTAATGTTGTTATACACTGCTGAGACATCATGGTAACCATTGTAGATCACCTTGTATTGTGGTTTTATGTGACATTTCTGCCTCATGCTTTTCTCAGAATTCTTTTGTTTTATCTTGCTTTGTTTTGTTTTTCCTGCTAATACAGAAATGATAGATATATGTGTAGAGACTCATGCAGGTGTAGAGCTTATAAACAGTTTACAAGAACCAACTATATAACACATGTTGAAATGAACAACTACTTTGAAGAAAAAGAGACATTACAATACCCAGTGCTGATTCCATAATGTCATGATGTGAAGTCCAGCAAAACTATCACTTTTTATTCAAAGTGATCTTAACTTGCTTTGCCTTGTTTAAGTTCCACACACATTAAGGTATAGATAGCTGTTTTGAGGAGAATGAGAGACACTATGACAGCCATTCTTGGCTTCCCTAATATCTGGTCTTGAAGACCTGAAATGCCCTCCTAGTCCTGCTCAGATCAATTCCATACTAGGTTGTTTCATGTGAATTCCCTGTATGTGACAATATGGACAACTATTTGGAAGAAAACAAGAGTCAATATGTTAGAGAGTGAATATCTCCGATTGACGAGTTTTGAAATTTTTGTCTCTTACATTGCTTTCTTGTGATCCACTTTGCTATGTTTTGTTTTGATATAATTGCATGTATATTTGCATTGGTAAGATGGATGACCATATTGCTGTTTTTGTCAGGTCATGCAGCAGAACTGTTAACAGTCTCACTGTTTGAATGTCTACTTTACATGGTTTAACTTTGTAAATTGAACAACTATTCCTAAGAAGTCAGTATGTAATATGTCAAGCAATAATATCTTAGGTTTTTTGTTGCTGTTCTTTTCCTTTTTTCCTTGGAATACTGTATTGTTGCTACTCTTTATTCTGTTTTGTTTTGTTTTGTTTTGTTGTTTTCTCTTTAAATAAAATTATTTTTTTTAAAAAAGAAAAATAAACTATTTTGCCCTTTGGTAGGTCTTTGTGTTCTATTCACACTTCACAATGAATTATTCAGCTTCTTTCATGCTCTGTGAGGCAGCTCTGCTTTGGTCACTCTTCCTAAGTCTCACTTAGCTCTAAGTCCCTCTATTTTTGTAGAAGAAATCATTTTCTGTCATTAAAGGGATCAAGGCATCAAAGGACAGTTAAACTCTTTTGCATTAAGTAAGTAAATGTTAGAAAGAGGAACCTACAGTGGGTTTGACTATTAGTAATAGAAACTTTAAGAAGCCCTTGGAGAAAACAAGTGATTTCTTTTCCCAATCCAAAATTCCCTTATATTCCGAGGTTTATCACCCAATGGTTTTATAAATGGTAGCAGAAAGTATTAAAATCTACATCTTTCCTCAAATTACCAAAGGAATGTTTGGTTTCCTAAATTTTAAGAAGTGCAGATAATTCAGTAGTGTATACATGATGTCAGTGCTCTGTGGAATGCACTCCAGTGCCTTCTTACTTTAAGTGTGGCCTTCAGGGATTATCAGCAGCAACACCTTGGAAATGTGTGAAAAATGCCAAGTCTCAGGTTTGTAGAATGAAAAAATCTGCCTTTTAACAGTGATTTCCAGGTATTTAATGTGTATATTAAAATTTGAGGAGAGAAAAGTCAGTGTCTCCTGAGAATCAGCTATGCTGGGACTTGAGGGACCAACCCAAAAGTCAACTAGCCAGTCTTCTTGGTAAGCTGTGAAAGCCATGCACATTCCAGGAAAAGAAAAGTCAGATAGTGCCTCCTGTGAGCCTGCTGCAGGCTAAGAATCAAACATGGACCATATTACTCCCCTTCACATCCTGTAAGCAACCAGATGGTTCAGAGGCAACCTGAATTGATAGCAACTAAGGTACATAAAGCAACTAAATGTTTATATTTTTGGTAGATTATGCAGCCTTAGGACCAGTGGTCTGAGCATCTCTTGGGAGGATGACAGTGTGTAATATAGCAAGTATGAGGGATTCCCTTCTATCTTGTCTTTGAAGTCAAACATTATTTTCACTTTTTTTTCTTTATTCAATATTCTGTTTTGATTGGTTTTATAGTGTTTCATTTTTGGTTTGATTTTACTATACCTGATGGAAAGGACAACTATTGTGAAGATAGCAAGATATCATATGGTGGCTATTACTGTTTTCCTGGTATCCTGCTTTGAAGTTCTGTACCAATTCTGTTGCATTGTTTTTATTGGCTTTGTTATGTCTTTTGTTGGATTTTACTATCTTTAAAATAAAAATTTAAAAAAATAAAATTTGAGAAGCCCTGTCCTAATTGTCACAGGATCTGGTTTTATGTTTTTAAATTTATTCTCTGGCTCTACTAAATAATAATGTACTAATCTTTGTTTTATATCATATATTATGTAACATTAAACTACACTAAATTCAGAGTTAATCTCAGGACTCTGGATCTAAGTTTGACGACAATTAGTGGCTAACCTTGGCTAGTTCATTGAACTTGTGTGGGAGAGTTGATTTCTTTATTTGTAAAGTGAGAAGTAGATGAATTCTCTTACCTCTTGAAATTCTAGAGTTTACCTTTTATTTCCCACAAAGATATTTTGTCATGACTTCCTATTTATTGCAATGGTATCATTTTATGTTCATTTAATGTCTTCAAAGCTCTGAAATTTACACTAATTTTTTTCTTCTAACTTTGATTACAACCTTAAAGTTTTCTTTAGTACTTTGGCACATGCTAAAATATTTTCTATCTCTTGATCTACCTGTCTATTTTTTTCCAAACATAGAATGATACAATTAAAATGTAGGCTGCTCTTATTATCCTTGTCATAACACAAGGCATAGAGTAGTTGCTTAATAGATCATTCAAGATGAGATGTCATATTCTGAGAGAGGGTATCTATAGATGGCACAACTAAATATTAACTGTTGGACACCACTACAAAGTGGCTTTGAGCAGGATTTAAATTTAACTAATTAGCTTTCTATGTTTATCTGTGGGTCTGTCCTAGGCATTGGCATCTTGCCTGGTGATCGGAGTTGACTCATAGTAAGTGAACCCCTATGAATCACTGGTCCTGGATGAGGCCTGTAGTGGCCTGTGAGGCCAGAGATACATCAAGGGCAAGATAAGGCCACAGCAGTGGGCACTGGGCTCAAACATCAACTAATTAGCTAGAGACTGCAGCTGCAGGAATTATTCCCATAGTTTCATTCCTCCCATGTCTTCATCATAAGACAGTTCTACTAAATTGACTTGATTCATTACTTGGAGATGTCCTTAAAGTGATTCCCAAGGTCCTGCTCATTGCCTGTGCATTCCTCAGTTTCCCTGCCTTTTGTCCTTGGGCCTAATAAAAGTGAGCTGACCCAAGGAAGTCTTTGTCTTAATCCTCAGAGTCTCCATCTCAATTAAAGGGTTTTGAGCCTCCTGGAGCCCTAAAATCATGTAACTTATTGCCTTTTATTTAAACCTATTTGTACACTCATTTGGCAGATCGAGGATCTAGGTCAGGACCCGATAATTAACTTAATTAATTTGGTTTTAAATTGGCCATGTTAAGCCATTTATTTCCTAGGAAAATAAACATGAAATTGGTTAAATTAAGCCACTTCTGTCAGTATTAGCTCTTTAATGAAAATTCTTAATTGTTTTTAGAAAGAACTAACCCAGTAGAATAGGTCAAAGGAAAAGTAATATATTGAGTCCTTCTGCTTCTAAGAATTTCCTTGCCTTGGGTAATTATTTTGAATTTGTTTATAGATACTTATATGCACAGATATATACATACATCTCTATATGCATAAATGCATGTATATATATACATAAATAAATCAAGTTAAATTATTTCATCAAAATAACAAACTAGATGTTCTATGTAACCTTTTGGTTAGGGGTACTTTTACAAATACTCTTGTGTAAAGTTTCTTGTTTTAGGGTTTTCAACATAAAACAGCAATACTGTGGATTGGGTGGATTATAAACAACAGAATTTTTTTTGTATGGTCCCAGAGGCTGAAAAGTCCAAGATTAAGGCATTGGCTGATGTAGTGTCTGGTGACAGCCACTTTCTGATTCATACATAGCTTTGTCTTCACATAGTGGAAGGCTAAACAAGGTCCTCAGAATTCAAATATGAGGGCACTAATCCTACTTATGAGGACTTTTCCCTGTGACCTGTGACCTAAATGCTTCTTTTTAAGGAACTATTTCCTAACAGCATCTCCTTGAAGATGTAGGACTTCTGCATATGAATTTGGAAGGATATAAGTATCTGGACATAGCAATGTCTGTTTGGAACTGTGAAGGGTCCAAGCTTCTATGCTATTTTCAAGTTATCTGCCAATAGCTTATCATTTCAAATATAACTAGCAATAAAAATATGGTGGTACTTACTTGCAATGAGAAATAAAAAATCCCATTGTTGTGATAGAGAATAACCTTTTTATCTCCTGTAGACAAGCAACTAAATATTGGTAATTTGTTTGAGTTCCCTTAGCCACAACTGCATAGAGGCAACAACACTGGACCTCCGATGAATTCTGGAGCATGTAATGCATCACATGACAAGAGAGAAGCCCATACTTTAGGAATCTGAATCTTGCACTCTTTCCAAACTGTGGCCTGCAGGGTATTTCCCCACTTATTAAAAATGTTATAATAATATATATTTTAAAAGGAAATTTTGTTACCTGTATACAGTATGTTGTGTATTTTACATGTATCCTGAGACAATTCCTTTTCACTTAATGTGACCCAAGAATGACAATAGGTTGGAAATGCCTGGAGAATGTGTACTTCCTATTTTAGAGGCTGCTACTATTTTTATTATTCTTGGAAACACTATATCCACAGTCCAAAGCTGTTTTCTAAACAAGCATCTTTGAAAAGATAATCTAGGTCTCCTGAGATTCACGCCATGCTGGAACTTGGGGCGCCGAGCCAACCAGTAAGCAGCCTGCCACCCTGGAAAGTGACTGTGGTCTGGCAAGCCGTGGCCACCCCAGGGCGGGGAAACCAGAAGCAAGAGCATTTCCTGAGATCCGCACCATGTTGGAACTTAGGGCGCCGAGCCAACCAGTAACCAGCCTGCTGCCTATCGGGTCGCAGGCTTAGAATCAAACATACCACATCCCCCCATCCCCTGTAACAATTGGGATCCAGGAATCTGGGTATCTTTTAGGAGGTGACCATATTTGGTACAGCAAGTCGGGGGAGTTTCCTTCTACTATCTCTGAAGGCAGATATTTTTATCGCTGTTTTGCTTTGTCCTGATTAATGGTTTTGCTCTATTCAATACTGTGTTGATGTGTTCTATAATGTTGTGTATTTCTTTGATTTTGCTCTACCTAGTAGAAGAACAGCTATTGTGAAGACAATGAGATATACAATGTCGACTGTTACTGTTGTCCTGGTGACCTGCTGTGATGTTCTGTGCCAGTTTCACTATACTGTCTCAATTGGCTTTATTCCATCTTTTTTTTTCTGTTTGCAGCTTCACTGTGTGTTCACTTTGTTTGCCTTAATTTTGTAACATGAACAGCTATTTTGGGGAGTATGTGGTTTGTCAACTAGTGATTTATGGGTTTTTTTTTTGAGGTTTTTTATTGTTCCTACCCTTTTTTCTATACTGCTTTTTTTTTCTTTAAATAAAATTAAAAAAAGAAAAGATAATCTAGAACAAAAGGCAGTCAGTGCTCAGTTTCATAAGTTTCAAAATAAAAGCCTATTTTTCATTGCCTGAAACTGTCTGGTAGTGATGTATTATAGTGTATGGGGTGTATGAACACAATTGAGGTAAGAATATGAGAAAACAGTCAAATGTTTTCATGAATATTTTCATTAAGATTGGTACAGAAAAGGAAGTGTACCTTTGAGAATTTTCTTTCTATATTATCACACTTGACTCTATATAAGAATTAAATCCAGAAGTCTTTCTATTTCTCTTCCTTTTTTGTACTGGGAATTGAATTCAGGTCCTCACACTTGCTGGATAGTCACTGTGCTATTCAGCTATATGCCTGCCCAATCTAAAGTACTTCTAAGAGCCATTCTCTTGAAGCAACTGTTTTTAAGCTGTACAAAGTCTTTCTTTGTGTGATGCAGGAGTGTTAAATATTGAGGTCAAATAAGAGCTGTTTCTATATTGAGCACAAATCATTCTAAGTGCAAGAGAGAACTTCTGCCTAACTATGGAGTGCATGGTGGTTTGATGTAGGTCAAAGAGCAACTCTGATTGCTACATGCCTTTTGGAGGTTGCAGTCTGAGAGGAACGGATAGACCCTCATGACCTCAGCAAAGAAGACCATTATCCTTGCTTGGAAAGTGGGATTTTGCTCCATAACATCTGGCAATGGATCACAGAGGGAACAGGGGGAGCCATTTTGACTTGAGCCTCTAGCCATATTTGTGAAACTTGGCAATAATCGAGTCCATTCTATCATCAAACATTCAACAACAGTCAAAATTCAAATAAGTTATCTTTTGAGCTAGACTTTTGAGGAGCAGCAAATGGTTGACAAAATCTTGTTTGCCTGTTCCAGGCCCAGGACAAAGAACATGGTTATTTGGTTCACTATTCATATTACTTTTACAGAATCCTGTATGATTATTGTGATTAATTTAGTACGGTTTCCAGCCACATGTTCCTTTAAAAACATTAAATATCCCTAGAATGGAAAGAAACGCTGAAAGCAAAATTTGCTGTAACTTCTCACTCTAAATCCTTTGGTGCAAGGTGCAAAAGGGGTTAGTGAGATGTTTCTGATTTTAATTTTTGGCATTTTATCTGAAACATTTCTATTTTGGTAATATTTTTAAAAATCTAACAAAAAAATTTTTCCTCTGTATAACTTTTTTCATACTTACAATGCATCTTTGGATGCTATTATTTCCAGTACAATCAACAATACAAATACCATGGTGCTGGCTTGGAGAGAGAAATCAAAAAAGCATCTTAAAATGACATCCTTCAACATTGCCCAGTGCATTCATGTTTTTGATTACTACTCTCCACTCAATTCAGTTGATTTTTAAAATAAGTCATGATAACTATGAGGACCTCATAAATGGTCTGAGATGCACCTTTTTATGCATGGAGTTTCTCCACCCTGTTGCTTTATTACCAGAGAGACCATCTTCAGCTGTTCCCATTTTATTGCCTAAGGATGTCTGATAATGATGAAATATGATGCACAGTGTATATGAACAACATTGGGGTGAAAATATAAAAGAGAACCCCAATGCTTTAATAAGTATTTTTATTAGGATTGGTGGAGGATGTGAAATGATGTAGAGAAAGAAGATAGTTTGTACAGCACTTGTCATTCTGCCATTTTCCTAACACCACCAAATGCCTCACCCAAACAAAGACATCATTTTCATTGCAGCTAAATACTCATTCACACACACACACACACACACACACACACACACACAAATCTGCTGGAATAGACTGTTGTTTAATTACAACATTTTCAGAATATAATCTTTAATGATTGTTTTTTAGCATTTGCAGTTCAACCTAACTTTAGTTTGTTAGGACTCTTTTGATGAAAAGAGTGTATTATAGTTGAGGAAATGTAAAGGATTTTAGACATAATTTTTTAACTAAAATATCTAGACAACATGAATATAATTTTAATGATACACATTAATGCATACATAGTGTATATGTATGTGTATGTACACATACATATATGTGTTCCATCATTATAAAAATGAAGTACAGTTCTGTTCAAATAGTAAAATATATTTAATACTTGTGATTTCATTAATGTGACCAGCACATCTATGTTAGGAGCAGATTGGAAGTATATATGGTAAAGTGACATGTATCAACTTTTATATAAAGCAGATATTTTATCTTTTTTATTTTAAAGAGAATAAAACAAAACAAAACAGAACAAAGCAAAGAAGAATAGAACAATGCAAGCAACCCAAGACTTTAAAACAAGACAAAAGGAAATCAACAGTGGCTACCATAATGTCTCGTGTTTTCTTCAAAATAGTTGTCCATACCTTCACACACAACAATATCAAACATAACAAAATAGTATAAAACCAATCAAAAGAATGAAAGCATTGGCAGTTTCCAGAGATGGCGGACTGGTAGGTAGCAGGAGAGGGACACTCTCTGAGAGAGACAGCTTAAATGCCAGAATAGAACACCCTGGAGAGACCCACACAGAGAGAGATGGACTCTCTCAACCCAAGAAGAAACTAAAGTGAAAAAAATCTGCTCGAATATGAGGTCCTGGGGCTACCATTAGAGAAGCTAAGATCAGCGAGCATGGCGCCCTCCTTGAGCCACCTAAATTCCTTTTGAACTGACGACTGAACCATGCCAATGTGACTGGCTTGAGTGGCAGGAGCATGGAGCTGAACAACCCTGCACATGCCTTAATGCAGACCTGGCCCTTCATGGGACCCACCCAGAGGCACCGTGAATTCTCACTGCAGCTGCAATGAAGTCGGAGGTTGGGGAGCCCAGCAGTTCTTGGGGACCGGCATCAACATGTGGTGAGTGATGGGAATAAGACCCTCCCATGGGAAAGGGGAAACTGACTGGACTACATGTTGGATTTGGGCAAGACAGATCTAATTCCATAAAGAAGTGGCTTCAGTTGGTTGATCCCCTTGCTGAGTGGATTGGTGGGATCTGCTTGAAATGGGCTGCGCCCGTAGCCAGGACCCAGTGAGTCACTACAAATTAATTCCTTGAGCTTGGTGCACACTGATGCAGTGAAGACCTGCAAAGGTTGACTGGCCCAGAGGGCAGGAGCCAGCACACACTGGCCTTACTTGAACTTCAATCTCTGATAGCAGACTCCAGAGGGCAGAAGCCCCTAGCCTGCATGCTCCAGAGGAAACTTAACCAACAAGAAAATGGGCTCAGAATTACACTGTACACTTGTATGGAAGGAACAAAAAACATGCAAGAGGGAGAAATAAGAAAAAGCCCCCAGCCTCCAACACTGAGAACATTGATCCAGGAGAGATAAATAGAAAAGAGATTGAGGGTAGCAAACATGCAACATCAAACACAGTGTTAGCAGACATAAAGAGATAACTTCAGGACCTCATAAGAGGGATCAAAACAGAAATATTAATTCAATTTAAACAAGAGATAAGTAGATTAATAAAAAAAGGCTGGGCACCTCTCAAGAAGACACAGACAGAAGAATGGAAGAACACAAAAGGAGAGAAATGTTTAATGAAGAATAAAAAAAAAACCCTAGAATTCATGAAGCAGATTCAAAGAGATTATCAGTAAACTAAAGACTGCTTAGAAAGCTGGCAAAACTACTTGAAAGAAACCAAAGATAGACTATCAAAAATTGAACACAGGCTTGCAATGTGTGATCATGAAAGGGAAGATCTCTTTAAAATAACAAGGGAGCAGGCAGTAAAGCTACAAAGATTAGAAGACAGCAAGAGGATCTATAACTTAAGAATAAAGCATGTGAATGAAGAGGCAGGAGTCAAAAGAGAGGAATTGCAAAGGCTGTTCACAGAAATTATAAAGGAATATTTCCCAAACATAGAAAAAGGAAATGATATGCAGAGGTATGAAGCATACAGAACTCCAGCCACCTAAAAGCAAAACAGAGCTACACCTAGACACATAATAATCAAGATCCCAGAAATTCAATATAAGAACAGAATATTAAAAGCCATCAGAGAAAAGAAACAGATCACCTATAAAGGAAAATCCATCAAAATCATGGCAGACTTCTCGACACAGAACATCAAGTCAAGAAGAGCTTGGAGTAGAGCAATTCAAGTGCTGAAGGAGAACAACCTCCTGCCCAGATTGGTGTATCCTGCAAACCACTCTAGAAATTAATGGAGAAACAAGATGCTTCCATGACAAAGAGGAGCTTAAAGAATTTCTGACCACCAATCCAACCCTACAAAAAAAAATACTGAAGCACATTTTAGAGAGAAAAAAAAAGAACACAAGCATTTCAGGAACAGTGGCAGAGAGACCTCAGTGAATGGGGCAGACAGTGGAGTGGAACAGAAAAATAGACAACCAATGGGAGAAAAATAGAAAAGCAGAAATAAGGCAGACAAGATTGGCTGTAATCTCTAGTATAGATGGCCTTGAAATATTAACAGAGAGAAACACAGGCAGAGTAGATCAGGAGATAGGGTCCATTGAGAGGCTCTATATAGGGAGGCAGTGAGACCCAAAATAAGCAGTGCACCCTATGGGAGTGAAAGGGGAGGAATTGTCTAAAAAAGGGAGGCAGAGGATATTGTTAACTGGATAATAAGATTTAAAATTTACATTATTCTCGCCACTCTGCTTGGATGGATTACGTGCTGTTCCAGTTTGTCTACTTACACTAGATTTGAGAACATGGTAGGCTATCCCAAAATAAGAGAACATATTATGGTAATCATCCCTAATTTCCTATCAACTTAATCTAAAGTCCTTTGGAACTTAGACTGTCTTATTATGACTGATCTTATTTGAATCTGATTTGTTAGACTGCTACTTTGTATTGACTGATTTTATTTAAATCTGTTATGATTGATAGCATCATGTCTAAGAGTATAGGCAACTACACTGAAAATGACATAAGATACCCACTATGGCTTGATTATTACTTGCTTTTGAAGTCTTATAATGTCTCCAATGCTTCATTTTTATTAATGTTGTTATATACTGCTGAGACATCATGGTAACCATTGTAGATCACCTTGTAGGGCAGTTTTATATGACTTTTTTGCTTCATACTTTTCTAGGAATTGTTTTGTTTTCTCTTGCTTTGTTTTGTTTTTCCCTCTAATACAGAAAGGATAGATATACATGTAGAGACTCATGCATGTGTAGAGCTTATAAACAGTTTACGAGAACCAACTGTATAACACATGTTGAAATGAACAACTACTTTGAAGAAAAAAAGACACTAGAGTACCCAGTGCTGATTCCATAATGTCATGATGTGAAATCCAGTAAAACTTTCACTCTTTGTTCAAAGTGATTTTAGCTTGTTTTGTTTTGTTTAAGTTCAACACACATGAAGGTATAGAAAGCTGTTTTGAGGAGAATGAGAGACACTATGACAGCCATTCTTGGGTTCCTTATTGTCTGGTCTTGAAGACCTGAAACATCCTCCTCATCCTGCTCTGATCAATTCCATACTATGTTGCTTCATGTGAATTCCCTGTATGTGACAATATGGACAACTATTTGGAAGAAAACAAGAGTCAGTACGATAGACTGTGAATATCTCTGATTGTCTAGTTTTGAAATTTGTGTTTCTTACATTGCTTTCTTGTGCTCTTCTTTGTCCTGTTTTATTGTGTTTAATTTAACCCTTGTGAGATAATTGCATGTATATTTGAGTGTGTAAGATGGATGACCACATGGCTGTTTTTGTCAGATCATGGAGAAGAACTGTTAACAGTCTCACTGTTTGAATGTCTACTTGACATGTTTTAAATTTGTAATTTGAACAACTATTTCCAAGAAGTCAGTATGTAATTTATCAAGTAATAAATTCTTCGGTTTTTTGTTGTTGTTCTTTTTCTTTTTTCCTTAGATTTCTGTATTGTTGCTAAACTTTATTCTGTTTTGTTTTGTTTTGTTTTGTTTTGTTTCTCTTTAAATAAAATTTTTTAAAAAAGAATGAAAGTGAACCAGTAAGAAGCCTGCCGCCCTGGAGAGTGACTGTGGTGTGAGGAGCCACGGCCACCCCAGGGCAGGGAAACCAGAAGCAAGAGCGTCTCCTGAGATCCGCGGCATGCTGGAACTTAGGGCACCGAGCCAAACAGTAAGCAGCCTGCTGTCCTGGAGAGTGACTGTGGTCTGGCAAGCCGCGGCCACCCCAGGGCGGGGAAACCAGAAGCAAGAGCGTCTCCTGAGATCCGCGCCATGCTGGAACTTAGGGCGCTGAGCCAACCAGTAAGCAGCCTGCCACCCTGGAGAGTGACTGTTGTGTGGGGAGCCATGGCCACCCCAGGGCAGGGAAACCAGAAGCAAGAGCATCTCCTGAGATCTGCGCCATGCTGGAACTTAGGGCGCCGAGCCAACCAGTAACCAGCCTATTGCCTACCGGGGTGCGGGCTTAGAATCAAACATACCACACACCCCCCTTAACAATTGGGATCCAGGGATCTGGGTATCTCTTAGGAGG